>SDXP01000420.1:0-18801 GCA_004369235.1 Perkinsus sp. BL_2016
TTGTCATTTTCTAAAACGCGCAAATAGGCCAGTGCATGTTTGATTTCAGCACGCTCGAAGAATCTCAAGCCATGAACAAAAAGAACAAACCAGTGAAAGCAAGTGGCTGGCGCCAGAAAGTGCGAATACCTTGTTTGACCCAGAGTAGACCCTGCTTGGCAGGAACGATTTGAAGCTTCATACCCAAAGCTTAAAGGGCGAAGTTAAACGAGCACGCAATACCCGTTCAAAGTGGGTGGGATCGTGAGGTTTTAGCATGGATGCTTCTCTGGGTAAATGGAAATCCCAAAGCCGGGAAATCCAAAAGCGCAATGCGCCGGCGCGCAGCATGGCTGGTAGCAACTGTCTCTCGGCGGAACGAAGTGGGCGCACTTCTTGGTACGCGTTCAGCATGGCCAAGGCCCTTTCAGGAGCGTGCTCTCCTGAGTTTAAGTCGATGCACCAATCGTTCATGCACACGGACAAGTCATACAACCACGTGTCATTGCCTGCAAAATAAAAGTCAAAGAAGCCAGTCAGCTTTTCACCTTCGAACATCACGTTGTCGCGAAAGAGGTCGGCATGAACAGGGCCTTTGGGAAGGGCTTGATAAGCGGCGCCCTGTGCAATGTGATTTTGGAAGGCCAATTCGCTTTGCAAGAGACGAGCTTGGTCTTCCTCCAAGTAGGGCAGCACCACTGGCACAGTGTCGTTCCACCAAGCCAAGCCTCTTAAATTGGGTTGGCTGCGGTTGTAGTCTTCACCTGCTAAGTGCATCTGAGCCAACATGGCGCCGACCGCTGTGCAGTGAATAGCCTGAGGGCTTAGTTGGCTTTTGCCAAGCAGTCGGTTGACCACGGCAGCAGGCTTGTCACAAAGGGTGTGCAGAATGTCGCCATCTTGATTGGCAGCAGGGTTGGGCACTGGAATGCCTTTTTCTGCCAAGTGCTTCATCAGGTACAAATAGAAGGGCAATTGTTCGTGATTGAGACGCTCGAACAAGGTCAGGACGTATTCGCCCAAATCGGTGCTGGCGAAATAGTTGGTGTTTTCGATGCCGCCCTCAATCCCCCTTAACTCGGTCAGTTCACCTAAGCCTAATTGGGACATCAGCAGTGCTGCTTGCTCTTCGGTAACGGGCGTAAATACTGCCATGGCTTAGCGGGGGCTCGAAAGGGTGGAATAGGTGCCCGAAGGCATGGCGAAATGCATGCAAGGATTGTAGAGGGTGTTGGCGCCAAATTTGACAGACTTTGACTCGGCAAACCCGCTTCAGGACAGGCACAATTGGGGTATGAGCGATAAGAAAACACTTTTGCTGGTGGATGGTTCCAGTTACCTCTACCGAGCCTTTCATGCCATGCCTGATTTGCGGGCCGTACCTGGCGACCCTAGCAGTCCTGCCACCGGTGCCATCCGAGGCATGATCAACATGATGGAGCGCCTTCGGAAAGACATTCCCGCAGACTTTGCGGTGTGTGTGTTTGATGCCAAGGGGCCTACCTTTCGCGACGAAATTTACCCTCAATACAAACAAAACAGAAGTCCCATGCCCGACGATTTGCGCTCGCAAATTCAGCCAATTCATGATTTGGTCCGTTTGATGGGATGGAAAGTCTTGGACGTGCCAGGCGTTGAGGCCGATGATGTGATCGGCACACTGTCTGCTGTGGGTTCATCACAAGGTATAGAGGTGGTGGTTTCAAGTGGCGACAAAGACTTGGCCCAATTGGTGAATGAACACATCACCATCATTGACACCATGAATGGCAAGCGCCGTGATTTGGCGGGGGTTCAAGAAGAATTTGGTGTGCCCGCCAGCCTCATGTTGGACTATCAAATTTTGGTGGGTGACACGGTCGACAATGTGCCAGGCGTGCAAAAAGTAGGTCCTAAAACGGCGGTTAAACTTTTGCTTGAATATGGCTCGCTCGATAACTTGATGGCCAATGCCGATCAAGTCAAAGGGGTGGTGGGTGAGAACCTTCGCAAGGCGGTCGATTGGTTGCCTACCGGCCGTCAGCTGTTGAAAATTCGCACCGATTGCGATTTGAACGAGTACGTGCCCGAACTCCCCTCACTGGAAACCATTCGCTTGGCGCCGCCCAAAGAGGCCGACTTGTTGGCTTTTTATGAAAAGTATGGCTTCAAAGGTTTGGTCAGAAGCCGTGGTGCAGGCGCCCCTGAGTCTGCAGTCAGCAAGTCCTCTGCCAAAGTGGCATTCGTGCCCAATGACGATTTGTTTGCAGAGCCAGAACCAGTCGTCACTGTCACTGGCGACAAGCACTATGAAACCATCTTGACTTGGGCGCAATTCGACACATGGCTGCCGAGGTTAGAGGCAGCGGAGTGTGTGGCCATTGACACGGAGACAACATCGCTCGATGCCATGCGCGCCGATTTGGTGGGCATCAGTTGGAGTGTCAAACCGGGGGAGGCGGCTTATTTGCCTTTGCGCCACGAAGGGCCCGACGCACCTGTGCAGTTGCCCTTGTTGGAAGTTCTGGCCAAGCTCAAACCATGGCTTGAAAATCCACTCAAACTCAAAGTAGGTCAGCACATTAAATACGACCGGCATGTGTTTGCCAACCAAGGCATTGAGGTGCGTGGCTATGCACACGACACCATGCTGCAGAGTTATGTGCTGGAAGTTCACAAGCCGCACAGCCTGACCAGTTTGGCATTGCGACATGTCGGCCGCAACGGTTTGACTTACGAAGACATGTGCGGCAAAGGTGTGCATCAAATTTCTTTTGCGCAAGTCGTTGTCGAAAAAGCCTCTGAATATTCTTGCGAAGATTCGGACCAATGTTTGGACGTGCATGGTGTGCTGTGGCCACGCATTCAAGCCGATGCCAAATTGCGTGCTATCTATGACATCGAAATTGCCACCAGCGAAGCTTTGTTTCGCATTGAGCGCAATGGCGTGCTCATTGATGGCCCCACACTGGCCGCACAAAGCCAAGCCTTGGGGCAACGCATTTTGCAGCTAGAAACTGAAGCTTATGAAATTGCAGGTCAACCCTTCAACTTGAGCAGCCCCAAACAACTCGGTGAAATCTTTTTTGACAAGCTGGGTTTGCCAGTCATTAAAAAAACCGCAACGGGTGCGCGCAGTACCGATGAAGAAGTGTTGGAAAAACTGGCAGAAGACTACCCCTTGCCTGCACGGATATTGGAGCACCGCAGTTTGTCCAAACTGAAGGGAACTTATACCGACAAGCTGGCGCAAATGGCTTTGCCTAGAACGGGCCGGGTGCATACGCATTACGCGCAGGCTGTGGCTGTGACGGGGCGCTTGTCTAGCAACGACCCTAATCTGCAAAACATTCCCATTCGCACTGCTGAAGGTCGCAAAGTTCGCGAAGCTTTTGTGGCACCTTCAGGCAGTCTGATTGCCAGTGCCGATTACTCGCAAATTGAACTGCGCATCATGGCTCACCTCAGTGGCGATGAAGCCTTGCTTCGGGCGTTTCATCAGGGGCTTGATGTGCACAAGGCAACCGCCGCTGAAGTGTTTGGTTTAACACCCGATCAAGTCTCTAGTGAGCAACGCCGCTATGCCAAAACCATCAACTTTGGTTTGATTTACGGCATGAGTGCATTCGGATTGGCCAAGGCTTTAGGCATTGACAATGGTGCTGCCAAAAATTACATCGAACGTTACTTCCAACGCTTTGCGGGCGTGAAGCGCTATATGGATGAAACGCGTGAGCAAGCCAAATCACAAGGCTATGTAGAAACCGTATTTGGCCGCAGGTTGTATTTGCCAGAAATCAATTCTCCCAACGGCCCTCGTCGTGCGGGCGCTGAGCGAGCGGCCATCAATGCACCCATGCAGGGCACCGCGGCCGATTTGATCAAACTGTCCATGATTGCTGTGCAAGCAGGCATTGACCGCGAGCAACGCAAAACCAAGGTGATCATGCAGGTGCACGATGAACTGGTGTTTGAAGTGCCAGACAATGAAGTTGAATGGCTCAAAGTTGCAGTGCCAAAATGGATGGCAGAGGTCGCATCCCTCAAGGTGTCTTTGTTGGCCGAGGTAGGGGTGGGATTGAATTGGGATCAGGCACACTGAAATGGCATCCATCACCCACTTCAATTTGCAGAAAGCATGAGCCCCATTGAAAAGTTCAAGGCCGCCCTCAGCGGTTCAGAAATCCAAGTATTGCATCAATGCTTGGAGCAGGCCATGCAGCCTTTGCCGAAAGAATCAGTTCCTTGGTATTTGGGGGGCTCGCATACAGCCACAGGGCACCTCACACCGCTGCATGCCAAAGCACTTCAACAACTGAGTGCGCAATGGGTGCAGTTGCCTCTAGGCCTGAGATGGGATACTCAAGAGGGGACGCCAAGCTCACGCAGTCTGGCGTTGGCGGAGTGGGCAAAACAACTGCATGATCAGGGGCATGTTACGGGTTGGCGCAATGAAAAATTCAGCTTTTGGGAAGATCAAGTCATTGGACTCGGGAAGCACAGTTTAGAACCTACAAGCCACTTGCCTGCGGCTTTTGAAATGGAACGATCGGCCTTCAGGTTTTTTGGTTTGCGCAGTCATGCTGTGCATGTGAATGGCTTCACGCGTGAAGGTCATGTGTGGTGTGGTCGCCGTGCTCAAACTAAAGCTACCGATCCAGGCATGTTGGATAACATGGCGGCAGGTGGGTTGCCTGCGGGTGAGTTGCTTCAAACTTGCGGTGTCAGAGAAATGGCGGAGGAAGCTGGCATTTCTGAAGCCTTGGCCATGACGGCGGTTGCGCACGGCAAAGTGAGCACCTGCAGATCGGTTGCCAATGGCTGGCACCATGAAACACTTTGGGTCTACAACCTGCTTGTGCCGCCTGAAGTAACGCCCATCAACCAAGATGGTGAGGTGAGCGAATTTGCTTGCATGTCACCCAAGCACGTTGTTGAGGCCATTGCGAATCATGCTTTCACTGTTGACGCAGCGTGCGTCATAGCACAAGGTGTTTTGAACTAGATGGAAGCTGGCCTCTATCAATTTGCAGTTATTTTTGTAGGCTTTTTTGTGTTGGGAATTGCAGGGTTCGGTTCTGCCCTGATCATTGTTCCCTTGTTGGCATGGGATTGGCCACTTGCAATGGTGGTTCCCTTGATGCTTCTGATTGATGTGCCTGCAGCCATCTTGCACACGGGCTTGAATTTTAGGCAAGTCATGTGGAAAGAATTGCCCCCCTTACTACCCTCTGTCGTTGTTGGCGCACTTGCTGGCATCTTGCTTATTCGCATCACCCAAGGTGATGGCCTGCTTCTTTGCTTGGGGCTCTATGTCATCTTCATTGGCTGGCGAGGTCTCAAAGGGGCGGCAGTGGTTGTTCAACTCAGGCCTTCAATGCGGCACTTCGCTGGATTCGCCATGGGCTTGGTTGAAACGATGTTTGGCACAGCAGGCCCAGTCGTCATGTCTTGGTTGGCGCAGCGCTTGTCAGACCCATTTTTGATCAGGGCGACCATGCCCATGACCATCATGGGTCTGTCTTCTATAGCGCTTTGTATGGTGGGAGTTTCAGGTGGCTTGAACGATGTAGCGCTTTGGAAATGCTTGATGCTGCTTCTGCCTTTTGCAATGGCTGGTGTGTGGTTGGGACACCAATTGGCACTTCGAATTCAAGCGGCTTTTCTCAAGCCCTTTATTTACAGTTTTTTATGCCTCAGTGGCCTTGTGTTATGTGCCAGAGCCTTGCGCGGCACTGTGTTTTAGGTTGGATGCGATCGTTGCAAAAAACAGCTCAAAATCGATGCGGCCGCAGTGCATTGATATTTTTAGACAATGCGTGTCCACCGGCAATCTCAGCCACCAAGCGACCCGTAATGCCAGCCAAGGTGAGTCCCAGATGCCCATGCCCAAAGGCATAAATGATTCTTTTATTGTGGGCAGAATGCCCGATGACTGGCAGTGAATCGGGCATGGAGGGACGGTGTCCAAGCCACGTGTCGCCACTGGGGCCTAAGCCTAAAATCAATTGTCTTGTGGCTTTTTCAATGACTTCAATTCGTTTTGGGTTTGGCGCTCGACCCAGCCCGCCTAACTCTACAGTTCCTGCTGCTCGAATGCCATCCATCATGGGTGTCATGTAAAACCCATGTTCTGGGTAACATGTCGGTGTTGTCAATAATTTTTCGGCGTCTGGAAACATTACGTGGTAACCGCGCTCGGTATTCAAGAGAACTTGATCATTAGGGTGCAATAATTTTTTTGACCATGCGCCTGCAGCCACAACCACTTGATCTGCATGCTCGCTAAGTACCCCGCCGCCACTGAGTTGTACATGGTCGTTGCCCATCACAATTTCATCAATGTGTTGGTGTACAAATTTGCCACCTCGTTGAAGAATGCAAGTTGCAAGGTTCTTCATGTACACATAAGGACTTTCTAGGCTGTACGCATCCAAAAATAAAACACCCTTGTGATAGACAGGCGCTAGGTGTGGCTCTCTTTCATGAATTTGAGCGGCATCGAGTGTTTCCATGCGAACGCCCTGATTGGCGCGCAATTGAAGACCGTATTGAGCTTTCTGGAATTTTTCTTCAGAGTGATAAAGATAAAGACATTCACGATTGCGAATTAAATTCTGACTGCCACTTTCTTGAAGTAAAGGTGAAATGCCAGCTTCTGCCAATCGCAAGAGTTCAGTCAGTTCGTTCACAATTTCAAGAACCCGTTCTGATTTGCTAGAGCGAATGAATTGCAGCAGCCAAGGAATCAGCTCGGGGAAATTTCGCCATTGAATGGAAAGATGCGCTAGTGGATTGGACAGCATGCTCGGCATATCCTTCAGAATGCCAGGCATGGCAACAGGAGTGACAGCCCCATAGGCAATGGAACATGCATTGCCAAAACTGCAGGCGCCTCGGTAATCAATATCGTCCAGTGGAGGGTGAGGGTCAAACACAGTTACCCGATGTCCAGACTTTAAAAGCCAAAGTGCACAGGAAAGTCCAATGGCGCCCGATCCAATGACCAAGACATGCTGCGAACCCCGCGGCGATTGAAGCGGCAAATCGGGAAGGGACTTTGAAAATGGCATGACTTTAGGGTGCTATAGACGAATAGACTTGCCTTTTAAAAACTGTCTAACCACCTGTAGTAGCGAATGGAGGGCGCCAAAAACCAAGGATTGCCTGTGTAAAAAGGACGAGTCTGGAATGGCAATCCGTCTAGAGCCGTGGTGCCTTCTTTCAAGCCCAATATTTGCTGGCCAATTCTCATGCCAAAGTAGCTTGAAGTTCCCACCCCAGCGCCGCAATAGCCCATGGCGTAATGCATACCGTCATGAACGCCTGTGTGCATGAGTTCATCAAATGTGTAAGCCACAAAACCGCACCAAGAATGGCTGATGCCCACATTTTTCAATTCTGGAAAAATTTCTGCCAAGTCGTGATGAAGTTTGGGGCCACTCACACGAGGATCTGTTTCTTGGTGTGAGACTCTGCCGCCAAACAAAATTCGAGTGCGATCGGGAGACGACCGGTAGTAATAAACAACGCGCCGTGTGTCGCTCACAATTCGATCTTTGGGGATCAGCCTGTCCATCATGCCTGGTGGTAGAGCATCTGTGGCAATCATGTAACTGCCGATGGGAATCACGCGTCTTTGAAGCCACGGCGTTAGCTTGCCTGTGTATCCATTGGTTGCAATGACAACATTTTTCGCCTTGATGACACCTTTTGGTGTTTGAATGTGAAATTCATTGCCTATTTTTTGAATATTCATGGCGGGGCATCTGGAAATGATTTCAACCCCTGCTGAAACAGCTCGCTCAAGAAGCCCTTGATGGTAAGCCGCTGGATCAACTGAGCAATGCTGGTCGTAAACAACGCCGCCCCAGTAAACATCGGAGCCCAATTCTTGCCTTTGTTCTGATCGGGGAACAACATGCGCCTTCACTTCCAGCCCCTTGGGTTGGTTGGTCAGCTTCTTGGCAAGTATTTCGTATTGTTCTGCGTTATGCGCCGCATGAAATCGACCTACTTTTCCAAAGTCGCAATCTATTTTTTCAGACCTTACAAAATGCTCAATCCATTCCAAAGAGTTCTGACCTTCCCTCAAGATGTCAAAGGCTTTTTGCGAACCATGCTGTTTTGCAAGAGAGTCATAGGTGGGCTTGATACTGGTTGAAATTTGCCCGCCATTTCGTGAACTGCAACCCCATCCTGCATCTTCAGCATCGATGACCCAAGTTGAACGCCCACCTCTGGCTGTTTGCAACGCCGCATGAAGCCCTGTGTAGCCAGCGCCAATGACCAAGACGTCAACTGAGCTGGGGATAGCCTTTTCCTGTGAAGCTGGTCTGGGTGTTTTTTCCCACCAGTACGGACTGAGTTTGCAATTTTCCATGATAGCAAGTGATGACATGAAAACCGTTCCTTTGGTTAATACTGATGATCTGCTAACACCATGTCTGCAGCTTTTTCTGCAAGCATGAGGGTGGGGGCATTGGTATTGCCCGAGGTGAGCGTGGGAAAAACGGAAGCATCAACAACCCTTAAGGACAGTAGGCCATGGGCTCTAAGCCTTGAGTCTACAACCGCATGCTCAATCTGGGTTCCCATTCTGCAAGTACTCACAGGATGATAGACCGTCGATGCTCTTTCGTAAATATCGGCCATCATTTGATCGATGCTTTGCACTTGGGGGCCAGGCAAAATTTCATGTTCAATGATGCTTCCTAGAGAAGGAGTGGCAGCCAATTTTCGTAACCACTGAGCAGCAAGAAGCATGGCGGCTTTATCAGCGGGGGTTGAAAGTGAATTGGGCCAAATTTTAGGTGCTTCTTGTGGGTCTGAACTCTGAACCGTGATGCTGCCACGACTTTCAGGTCGACAGGGTTGCGCGCTCAGCAAAAATCCTGGAAAGGCGTCGGGTGCTGTCAATTTCCGTTTGCCAGGCGTGGCTTTGAGATAGCTGAGTGGTGAAAAGTAAAGTTGCAAATCGGGGTGCTCAGATTGCACTGTTGATTTACAGAAGCCGCCACCTTGGTTAATGCTCAAAGACAGGGGGCCGCGCCTTTTGGTGATGTATTGCAGTCCCGACCAAACTTGACCCCACACGCTTCCCAATTGCTTATTCAAAGTGGGCACCTTGGCTCTGTAGATATAGTCAATGCACAAATGATCTTGCAAGTTTTGACCCACAGCGGGGCTCTCGAGAACGAGGGGGATATTGAATTTTTGCAAGACTTGTCCTGGCCCCACACCCGACAGTTGAAGTATTTGAGGCGTATTGATGGAGCCCGCTGAGAGGATCACTTCCCGACTTGCACGTACGCTGAGCTTGATGCCATCTTGGAGGTATTCAATGCCCACTGCTTTTCGATTTTCAAAAAGTACACGAGAGACATGTGCGTGAGTGATGATTTTTAAATTGGATCGACTGAGGGCGGGTTTGAGATAAGCACTACTGGCAGATTCTCGAAAACCATTTCGTGTGGTGATTTGGTTGATGCAAACACCTTCTTGAGAATCGCCATTGATGTCAGCGTTCCTGTGAATGCCTAGCTCTTCGCCAGCTTTTAAAAAATTCTCGCACAAAGGATGGACTTGTTTCGATACGTCGCTCACACGCAAGGGTCCATCAGCGCCCCGTGAGCGGCTGGGCCCGTGGGGGCTGTCTTCTAATTTTTTAAAGTAAGGCAGTACGTCTTGATAAGACCAACCCGAGTTGCCTAGGCGGGCCCAATCGTCAAAGTCACGAGCTTGGCCCCTGATAAAAACCATGGCGTTGATGGCACTGGAGCCGCCTAGGACCTTACCTCTGGGCCAATAAGCTGATCGGTGGTTCAAGTGTGGATCGGGCTCAGTTTGATACATCCAGTTGACGCTTGGATTGTAAAAAGACATGCCGTAGCCAAGGGGGACCTTGAGCCAGAGCCGTTGATCGCTCCCGCCGGCTTCAAGCAACAAGACGTTAAAGCGCCCGCATGCTGAAAGTCGGTTGGCCATGACGCACCCTGCGGATCCTGCGCCTACAACAATGAAATCGAATTCGGTCAAAATATTTAGGTATTGAACGCTCAGTTTTCACGGACATTGGTCTGGTGGAAAGGTCCGTTTTGAAGATATTAGCAAACCACAAAAAGGCGATGAACTTATGAGGTTTTCAGTTTGTGTTGATTTTCAAGGACGCTTGCCAAAACTTCAACACCTGTCTGAATTTGTTGCGGGTTGACGCCTCCAAAGCCCAAAACCAAAGCTTGCGATTTCAAAGGGGCCAGTGCATACCTGCCTAAAGGCGATGCGGTGATGTTTAGAAGTTCGGCTGCTTTGGAAATTTCAATTTCTGAAAGATGTCGCGGCAGATGCGCAATGGTATGAAGCCCACTTCGAGTCGTTTCGACTTCAAGTAGCCCGCTGAGTCTTTGCTGCGCCACACGAATTAAAGCTTCATGCCTTTCTTCATAAATGAGTCGCATGCGCCTAACATGTGATGAGAAATGGCCTTCGTCAATAAATTCAGCAACCATTGATTGGGTATGAGAAGGCACACCTTGTAGGTAGCTGAACATAATGGTTTGAAAGGTGTCCACCATACTATCGGGCACCAACATGTAGCCTAGACGCAGGGCTGGAAATAGTGATTTGCTGAAGGTGCCCACGTAGATAACTTGCCCTGCGGTGTCCACACTTTTGAGAGTGGGGGGTGGATGGCTGCCAAAGAAAAATTCACCGTCATAGTCATCTTCAATGATCCAAGCCTCGGCTTTCTCTGCCGCACTCAGCAACGCAAAACGTCGCTCAAGGCTCATGACGCTGCCCATCGGTTGTTGATGCGAGGGTGTGACAAAAGCCAATCTGAATTCAGGGCACATTCTCAAGGCGTCCTCCACCCTCAAGCCTTCGCTGTCAACCGGTACGGGAATGAGATTTGCACCGCAAGCAATCAAGCTATTCCTGGCGCCAATGGCACCAGGATTTTCAAA
Organism: Perkinsus sp. BL_2016; assembly: GCA_004369235.1. NCBI lineage: Eukaryota > Perkinsozoa > Perkinsida > Perkinsidae > Perkinsus > Perkinsus sp. BL_2016. The sequence goes on from SDXP01000420.1 coordinate 10,923, forward strand.
CCATACATTTTCCCCGGGGTTGACCAAGGTGGAGCCAATCAAATGGAAGGCTTGTTGGGCACCACTCACAATGAAAATTTGCTCAGGCTCGCAAGTGATACCTCTGTTAACTCGCAAATGGGAGGCGATGGCTCGACGTAATTGTGCGGCGCCGTTGGGGTCGCCATACCCCATGACGTCGTCGCGAGAGCCACGCATGTATTTTGCTGAAAGTCTGGCCCACTGCGCCATTGGAAAAAAATCGAAGGCGGGGAGGGCCGTGGTGAAGGCGCGAGGCACATGCGGCAGTCTTTTGCGATCACTGAAGCGAAGAAAGGCTTGGCCCATCAATCTTGAAAGTTGAGGGTCTCTCTGATTTTGAATTTTGGTTTGTGATGCAACGTGCTTGGGCCTTTCAGCGCTTAAAGCTTTACTGACATAAGTACCTGCCCCAGTTTTGGAGGTCACCAAGCTTTCAGAGGTGAGTCGATCAAAGACTTCAATGACTGTGGTTCTGGAAATGCCCAAATCTTTGGCCAAGGTTCGAGTTGCAGGCAAACGCTCTCCCGCTAAAAATCCGCCAGCCAGAATTAATTCACGCATCGCAACATAAAGCTGGGTGCTAATGGGCTGGTGCGAATTCCTGTCAAATTTGATAGAAAGCAACAAAGAACCACGTGCTCGTTTGACCATCATTGACTCCATTTCATTTTCAAAATGGTATCACTCATTGTTCAAAATGGACCTTATTGCCCTACCAATGCCTTGAGATCATTTGTTCATGAAAATCAAACGCATTGAAACCTTCAGCAACCTCTTTGTTGGTTTTACAAGGGTTACGGCGGAAGATGGTTCACAGGGCTGGGGGCAGGTGTCTACTTACCACTCTGACATTAGCGCTCTAATTTTGCACCGTCAGGTGGCGCCCTACGCCTTGGGGCACGACATTCATGACATGGCGGGCTTGATGGCCTTGGTGCCTGAAAAAGAGCACAAGTTTCCAGGCTCCCACATGTACCGTGCCATGGGCGGCGTAGAAACTGCAGTATGGGATTTGCTAGGAAAATTGCAAGGCAAGCCTGTTTGCGAGTTGTTGGGGGGGCATGCCAAAACTCTGAGAGCTTATGCATCCTCCATGAAGCGTGACATCACACCCAAAGATGAAGCGCGAAGAATGCAAGAACTCCAAGAACGCGACGGCTTTACCGCTTTTAAATTCAGAGTCGGTGCCGAGTACGGAAGAAATCAAGATGAGTGGGAAGGTCGGACTGAAGAAATCATCCCAACCATGCGAAAAGCACTGGGCGACCAAGCTGAGTTAATGGTGGATGCCAACAGTTGTTACTCGCCGGCACGAGCTATCCAGGTTGGCCGAATTTTAGAAGCCAATGGCGTTGCGCATTTTGAAGAGCCGTGCCCCTACTGGGAGCTAGATCAAACGCGTGAAGTTCGAGAGGCTTTGAGTTTGGATGTGACGGGCGGCGAGCAAGATTGCTACTTGCCCATGTGGAAGCACATGATTGAGTCAAAGGTTGTGGACATTGTTCAACCTGATATTTGTTACATGGGCGGAATGCTTCGCAGCATGCAAGTGGCTCAGATGGCGCATGCTGCAGGGCTTCCTTGCACCCCCCACAGTGCCAATTGGTCTTTGGTCACATTGTTCACCATGCACTTGCTCTGCGCCATTCCCAATCCTGGAAAATATTTGGAATTTTCGATAGAGGGTGAAGATTACTACCCTTGGCAGGAAGGCTTGTTTGTGCAATCGCCCTACAAAATAAAGGAAGGCCATATTTCATTGCCAGAAGAGCCAGGTTGGGGTGTTGAAATCAATCCCGATTGGTTAAGCCGCGCGACCTATCAGGTGAGCGAGGTTAAGTAGATGAGCTTTGATTTGGCAACAGGTGTTCGTGATTATCTGGCCACTGGCAAGGTGAGTGGATTGCCTCATGCCCTCTTTATGGATGGCGTGTTTCATGCGGCAGAAAGTCGCCAATCGATGCCGACCTGGGATCCTGGAACAGGTCGAGTCTTTTCTGAATTTGCGGCGGGTCAGGCTGAAGACGTAGACCGTGCCGTTTTATCTGCTCAAAAAGCACTGAAAGGTGAGTGGTCGCGTTTCATCCCCTCGCAGCGAGGAAAGCTTTTAAGAAATATCGCTGAGTTGATTCGAAAGAATTCAGACAGACTTTCTTTTGTAGAAGCCTTGGACTCTGGCAAACGCTTAGATGAAGCGATGGGCGATGTGGCGGGTGCGGCCAATTGTTTTGATTACTATGCGGGCGCCTCCGATAAATACCAAGGCATCAGCATTCCACTCGGGCCCGATTATGTGGCTTACACATTGAATGAACCCCTGGGTGTAACGGCTCACATCATTCCTTGGAATTATCCTCTTTCAACTGCGGCCAGGGGGATTGCACCTGCTCTTGCTGCTGGCTGCACGGTGGTTGCAAAACCTGCAGAGCAAACGCCCTTAACCGCATTGATGTTGGCTGAGTTGTGCATCGAAGCGGGTTTGCCAAAAGGTGTTTTCAATGTCATCACAGGGACGGGGCAGGCCGCTGGCGCGGCCTTGGTGAAGCACCCTGGCGTTCATCACATCACATTTACAGGCTCTGTCACCACAGGCATGGATGTGATGCGTGAAGCGGCAACAAACATCACTCACTTGTTGTTGGAGTTGGGCGGGAAGTCACCCATTGTTGCGCTGGCTGATTGCGATTTAGAACTCACAGCTGACAATGTGATTGCCGGCATTTTTGAGAATGCGGGTCAAATCTGCTCAGCGGGTTCACGCTTGCTGGTGCATGAATCTATTCACGATGCGCTGGTTGAAAAGGTTTTGAAAAAAACCAAAGCTATTCACTTAGGACACGGCCTTACAAATTCAGGCATGGGGCCTGTCAACTCTGAGTTGCAATTAAAGCGAGTTTCTGGCCATGTTGAGTCGGCCAAATCGCGAGGCATTCAGGTGCTTTGCGGTGGCCAGATTTCGAATGACCCCGCTACAGGTAGAGGTTGGTTCTACGAGCCCACATTATTGGACCGGGTGCCCTTGCTTGATGCTGCGGTGCAACAGGAAATATTTGGCCCTGTCCTTTGCATTCAAACATTCACCGACATGGAAGAAGCGGTTCATTTGGCCAATGGCACAGAGTTTGGCTTGGTAGCAGGTGTTTTCACCAGGGACTTGAGTGCAGCGCATCGACTGGCGCGCCAGATTGATGCTGGGCAGGTTTATGTGAATGAGTATTTTGCGGGAGGTATAGCTGTGCCTTTTGGCGGCAATAAACACTCTGGCTTTGGTCGCGAGAAAGGGCTGGAGGCGGTAGGGAGTTATTGCAAGACCAAAAGTGTGGTGGCGCGAATTTAAGCTTGCGAAGGTGTTTTGAAATTGGTATGGTGGAGTTTCTGTAATGGCACTTTGGAGGATGCCAATCAATTTCTACATTTGAGCTGTAGTGGTTTAAATAAATTTCGGTTCTGGTTGGTTTTTATGACTTTTTAATCAAGGGAGAATTGCAATGTTGAGACAGCAAATTTTAAAAAAAATAGTATCGGTGAGTACGTTGTTAGCAGCCATTTTTTCCACTGGAAATGCGGCTGCTCAGCTAACGCTCGTATCTTTTGGGGGTGCTTATCAGGAAGCCCAAAGTCAGACTATTTGGCAACCTTCAGCAAAGGTCGTTGGGATAAATTTCAAGGAAGAAACATGGACCAACATCTCTGATTTGAGACTGAAAGTCAAAGCAGGGTCAGTCACTTGGGACATTATTACGAGCGGTGCCGGTGGCGCTGCAAGGGCTGCCAGCGAGGGCTTGCTAGAACCACTTGATTACAAACAAATTGATGTCTCAAATTTTATTCCTGGAATGTATACGGATCACTGTGTTGGAACGGATGTTTTCTCAACTGTCATTGCATGGAATACCAAGACTTATGGCGAAAAGGGCCCGCAGACATGGGCTGATTTTTGGGATGTCAAAAAATTCCCTGGCAAAAGGTCTTACCGCAAGGGTGTAGCAGGAATGCTTGAGCCGGCATTGATGGCCGATGGCGTGCCACCAAACAAAGTATATGAGGTGTTATCAGCGCCAGGAGGCATTGAAAGAGCAATTAAAAAAATAAAGGAACTTAAGCCTCATATTGCTGTCTGGTGGGCTTCAGGTGCACAACACGCTCAACTCATGAAGGATGGTGAAGTAGACATGGTCATTGGTTGGAATGGAAGATTTGACGCTGTTGCCAAGGATGGCGGAAAAGTAGCGTTTACTTTTAATCAAGCTCTATGGGATTTTGAATGTTTTGCTATTCCAAAGGGAGCCCCCAATAAAGCTTTAGCGATGAAGTTTTTAGCTGAAGCTACCAAGCCCCAGTACCAGGCAGAGTTCACTAAACGGATTCCATACGGACCTACAAATAAAAAAGCATATGACCAAATTAGTGCGGCTGTTGCAAGAACATTGCCATCTTCACCAGAGAATGTTGGTAAACAACTTCAAATAGATCCAAATTGGTATATTAAATTTGAAGCTCGAGCCTCCGAACTTTATCAAAACATGTTGACTGAATAATTATTAAGATTGCCTGTGAAAAACGCCTCTCTGCCAATCTCCATTGGAAAAATTACCAAAAAATATGGTTCAACTTATGCGTTAGATCATGTTGATTTGGAAATTAAAAGTGGTGAGTTTTTAACCTTGCTAGGGCCCTCGGGCTCTGGCAAGACCACTCTTCTAACGGTATTGGCGGGCTTTACAAGACCAGATGGCGGTAGTGTGAAGTTTGGCGATGCAGAGATGGTCTGTGTGCCGCCCCATCAACGCGGTGTGGGCATGGTCTTCCAAAATTACGCCTTATTCCCCCACATGAATGTGTCAGAGAATGTGGCTTATCCTTTAAAGATCAGAGGCGTAAAAGGGCAAGAAGCCCAAGAGCGAGTCGAGCGATCTCTCGAGATGGTGCGCTTGGGTGGCTACGGAAAACGCGGCATCGACCAATTGTCAGGCGGCCAAAAACAAAGGGTGGCGCTGGCCAGAGCCATGGTCTTTGAGCCTCGCATCATGCTCATGGATGAACCGCTCTCTGCGCTAGACAAACAACTGCGCGAGCACATGCAAATTGAATTGCGGCAGTTACATGAGAAATTAGGCATGACAACCGTCTACGTGACGCATGATCAGCGTGAAGCATTGACCATGTCTGATCGAATAGCTGTGATTAATTTCGGCAAGATCATGCAGTTGGATACGCCCCGCGCCATTTACGAAAGACCGCTGAACAAATTTGTTGCGGAGTTCATTGGCGAATCTACTTTTGTGCCTGTGCATATTGAAAACGGAATTGCCAGGTTTTCAAATTTTTCTTTCAAGACCCTTCACAAGGACTCGCGTCATGGTGCGGCACTTCTCATGCTTCGCCCTGAGCGCCTGAGGGTCCTTGGGGCTCAGGAACATTTAAACGCAGAGTTCAATGAATTTTCAGGTCAGTTGGTTCATGTGGTTTATCAAGGTGACAGCTCGCTTTTGGAGGTGAAACTTCCCAACGACATTAGCGTTCAGGTTCGAATGCCTTCAGTCGAGCTGCAGAACCACCCCAATCTGTTGCCAGGTGCTTTTCTGCGGCTTGCTGTGGCCGTACAGGACACCGTGGTTTTAAGCGAAGAGGGAGGCGCTTCTTGAGCGCATTGCCCAATGCACAGGCGCTCAAGCGCGCAGACAGCATTGAGCGACTGTGGTTGCTGGGCTTGGTAACCCCTGCCATGTTGCTCATTGTGATCACCATGGTTTTGCCAGTGGGCTGGCTTTTTTATTTATCTTTGTTGTCAGATACCGGTGCTTTTACCACTGAACATTATGTTCGCATGTGGGAGCAGCCTTCCTACTTTAGAACCTTCAGGACAACATTTGAGGTGAGCATCATGACCACCGCAATTTGTCTTGTCATTGGCTACCCATTGGCTTATTTTTTATCAGAGCTGCCCAAGCGTGCGGCCAACCTTTGCATGATTGCGGTTCTATTGCCTTTGTGGACATCGTTGTTGGTTCGAACTTACGCATGGCTTGTTTTGTTGCAGCGCAAGGGGCTCATTAACAATTGGGCCATTGAATTGGGTTTGTGGACTGAGCCCATTGCTTTGGTTCACAACATGCTGGGCACTCTCATTGGAACGGTTCATGTGATGTTGCCCTTCTTAATTTTGCCGCTGTACTCATCCATGAGAGCCATTGATCGAAATTATCTTCGTGCTGCTGCCAATTTAGGTGCAAGCCCCATGAAAACATTTTGGTCCGTGTTCTTTCCCTTGGCCATGCCTGGAATGGCAACTGGCGCTTTGATTGTTTTCATCTTGTGTCTTGGCTTTTATATAACGCCTGCCGTACTGGGTGGCGGCAAAGTCATCATGGTGTCCAGTCGAATTGCCAACGACATTGAAATCTTCTTCAATTGGGGCGCTGCCAGTGCGCTCGGGGTAGTTTTACTGGTCATGACTGCGTTGTTAATTTGGATTTTTATGAAATTGTTAAAAATTTCTAATCCAGTAGATCGGGCAGTTGCAGCATGAAGTGGTTCAGCTTGCCGGCAACAGACACGCAAATCACGCATAAATCCAGATTATGGCTTTATGGCTTGGCTATCGTTGTGATGATTTTTTTGATTATCCCAACTTTATTGGTCATTCCAATGTCTTTTTCTGCCTCGCAGTATTTGGAGTTTCCACCCCGAAAATGGTCTTTCAAGTGGTATGAGACTTACTTTAATTCTGCGGCTTGGATGCAAGCAACAGCCACTTCTTTGAAGGCGGGTTTGCTAACTGCCTTATTGGCAACGCCCCTGGCTACGATGGCTTCTTATGGCCTTCATACATCAAGGTTCAAAAATGTTAAGTGGCTTTGGATGCTGTTGCTTACGCCGATGGTTGTGCCTCACATTTTGATTGGGATTGGCGTCTTCTATGCCTATGTGAAACTTAAATTAGTGAACACATTGCTGGGCTTGGTTTTGGCGCACTGCATGCTGGCCATTCCCGTGGTGATGTTGGTGGTAGGCTCTGCGCTTAAATCTTATGACATGGATCAAGAGCGGGTTGCGCGAAGTTTGGGTGCTTCACCGTTGTATGCTTTTTGGTCGGTCACCTTGCCCCAAATTAAGTTCTCTGTTGTATCGGGTGCTGTACTGGCATTTTTAACTTCGTTTGATGAAATCATAGTGGCGATGTTTGTATCAGGTGGCGATAACTCAACCTTGACACGCAACATGTTCAATGCGCTGCGCGATCAGGTAGACCCCACCATTGCCGCTATTTCTACAATCATTGTGTTGATCACTTCAGTTCTTCTGATTTTGACGCAATACGTTGGTCAGCCAAAATCTAATTAAAAACACTTTTTCCTATTGGAGTTGATTGATGAGCATCCAAAGATTTGAAACTGGCAAACGTTTGTCCGAGGCAGTTGCTTTTAACGGCACTGTGTATCTAACAGGGCAGGTTGCTAACGACCACTGTGCGCCAGATATTTATATCCAAACCCAACAAACATTGGCCAGCATTGACCGCCTGCTAGAAAAAAATAACAGTGACAAATCAAGAGTTTTGATGGTCACTATTTATTTAACTAACATGGACACCTTTGGTGACATGAACCGTGCCTGGGAAGAGTGGGTGGTACCAGGCGCAACGCCCGCCAGAGCCACGGTTGAGGTTTCACGATTGGCTGGAAAAGAATACGGTGTTGAAATTAGCGTGACCGCAGCGCAGCGCACCACCTAGTCAAGCTCTGCGCCTGATGCTTAAATAGGCGAGTCAACTTTCTGAACTAAGACCGCCAAATTTTGCCCTGCACGGACTTGCCCAATTAAACCGTGGGCGTAGAGCGTGCCGCTGGATTGAAAG
>SDXP01000437.1:0-18355 GCA_004369235.1 Perkinsus sp. BL_2016
GATGACAAAATTAAAATATACCCCTGAAATCAGAGAAAGAGCGGTTCAATTATTGATTGAATCCGAGAAAGATTATCCATCGAATTGGGCTGCGATCACAGCAATTGCTCCCAAGATTGGTTGTACTCCTGAAACACTACGTGTTTGGTATCAAAAATATTTAGATAAACAAAATCCAGTTAAAGTACAGCAGCTTTCAGACCAAGAACGTATCAAACAACTGGAACGCGAAAATAAAGAACTGCAACGTGCGAATGAAATTCTACGTAAAGCAGCCGCTTTTTTCGCCCAGGCGGAGCTCGACCGCCCACACAAATAATGGTGGATTTCATCCATAACAATAAAGACTTATATGGTGTTGATGCGATTTGTAGGATTTTACCGATCGCAGCTTCAACCTATTACCGGACTCTAGATCTCTGCGAAAATCCAGAACATCGAGCAAAGCGAGATTTACATGACTTGCATCATGCTGAGGAGATTAAACGAATTTGGAAGGAAAGTTCAGGTCGGTATGGTGTACGTAAAGTCTGGCAAAAACTGAAACGTGAAGGCTATATTATTGCACGCTGTACTGTTGCTCGATTAATGAAAAAGCTAGGTATACAAGGTGTTTGGCGAGGTAAGAACAAACAAACCACCCGTAGCCGAGATGATCAAAAACGAGCGAATGATTTAGTGAAACGTAATTTTAGTGCTGATCATCCAGATCAGCTGTGGGTCAGTGACTTTACGTATATTCAAACCAAGTCAGGTTGGGTCTATACCGCATTTATTATTGATGTGTTTTCACGAGCAATTGTTGGATGGAAAGTATCAACACGTATGAATACAGATATGGTGCTTGATGCATTAGAACAAGCTTTGCATGATCGAGGTATGCCAAAGAATGTAATTCATCATTCCGATAGAGGTGTGCAATATCTTTCCATTCGCTATACCAATCGTCTAGAAGCAGCAAATTTACGAGCGTCAGTCGGTACAACTGGTGATTCATACGATAATGCTTTGGCTGAAACAGTGAATGGCTTATACAAAACAGAGGTGATTGAATATTTAAAAGCAGATTGGCAAGGTTTAGCGGATGTACAACTTGCGACACTAAACTGGGTAGATTGGTTCAATAAAAAGCGTGTACACAGTGCACTGGGTTATGTATCGCCTTTTGAGTTTGAAGCAATGTACTATGATAAGATTAACCCGTTAGGTCAGGTGGCCTAACTTAAATAAAAAAGTCTCCGACAAACCCGGTACGGTTCAGATCGCCAAGATACACGGTTAAATAATGCCTATAAACAGACGATGGCATCGCTGAATGCAAACCGTAAAAAACAGCTTCAAGAGGTTCAGCGTCTCTGGATTCGCTATCGTGATGCCAATTGCGATTTTTATGCCGACCCGAATGGAGGGACGATTGCAACTGTAAATAGCAATAGTTGTTACATGGAAGCGACTGCCGCACGTGCGACTGAATTAGAAAATTTAAGAGAAGAGTATTAATTTAAAAAAATCCTCTCCCTAGCCCTCATCCTTTCTTGCGCTTCATTTTAAAGCAGTGCTTTAAAACTTGCTCAGGAGAGGGAACCACGCGTATCAATTGATGACGTGGCAAGTCCTCCTTTGAAAAAGGGGGATTTGGGGGGATTAATGATTACAATAAATCAGGATAAAACTTCTCAAACTCCGGATTTATAGCTTCACCCCGCAACAAATGACCTTTCGGTTGAATATAGCTATAAATTTCCCGTGCAGGCTGTTCATGCCAGCCAATATTAAAAGCACAAAGTTTTGGGAAAAATTGTAGATGGCTATAGTTGAGATTGTTATGAATCCAATAGGCAAGCTGTCGCCAGTTGGATTGGTCTTTTTCATACAGTTCTAGAAATGAAGGAATGACTATACACGCCGTTGCGCCGTAGCCTTTTTCGTCGGGATAGTCCCAAATATGGCTGGCAAAGTTTTTCTCATTGCTGGCACAGTTGTGTCCTTTTTCATTGCCAAGTTGGTTGACGCTTGGTGAGCGATATGCGGAGCGAATTGCAATTCGTCCAAATTTATCTTGGAGTGGTTCGAGCAGTTGCTCGCACAGTTGTGTACCTGTGTAGATGGCTTTTTCAGGATGATCGGGGAAGTTGGGTACACCATACCAATTAGCGATTTCGCTATAGAGGAAGTCACGCATAAAGAAAGACTTTGAAAGTTGAATTCGTCCTAAGTCTTCGAGTTTGGAGATAGAGGATACTTTTTTGATGGTCATGTTGTTTTTGGTGTGATCTATTGATGAGTGATACTATATAATTAAAATATAAAAAGTTTTAAGTTGAATTATATGGCAAAAATTCCTAAAGTTTTTATAAGTTATGCTCATGAAAGTGAAAAACTTAGTGATCAGGTTCTGCAATTTTCTAACGAGTTACGTGCTAAAGGGATTGATTCTGAAATCGATCAATATGAAGAAGCTCCACCACAAGGATGGGCTAAATGGATGCTCAAACAAATTGATGAAGCAGATTTTGTATTAGTAGTAGCTTCTCCTATCTATTATGCGCGAAGTAAAGATTCTAGTAACGAGCCTAAAGGGTTAGGTGCTAAATGGGAAACCACGCAGATTATTCAAAATATTTATGAGAGCGTAAATAACAATACAAAATATATACCAATTTTCTTTGATACAGATCAAGTGCAATATATTTTAGATCCATTAAAGCCATATACTTATTACGATATTTCTAATGAGAAGCAAAAAAATAAGCTAATTAATAGATTAGCTGGTAAGTCAGAAAGCTTAAGACCTAAATTGGGACAAGATAACCCTGTATCTTCTGATTTGAAGCCACTTGAAGAAAAATCTCGTAAGACATTATTCGTTTCGGGGTTAATAGATGAGGATTTATGGAATAAAGCTAAGTGGAAAGGTACAGCTTTTGCATATAACCCAATAGATGAAAATGATATTCCTATTTTAGGTGTTGGGTTTGAATATCCTGAAAATGGTAAATTGATCTTTGATGCTATTCGTAATCGAATAGGTGAGAACGATATTGATGAAAAACTACGAGTATCAATCGTAACTGAGGTAGATAAAGAAAATATTGCTCATTACAAAGTGATGATTGGACCTAATTTTAGTTATTTGGAAGATTTATCTGAGGGTATGGATTTAAAAAATGATGAAAAGCTTTTCATGGCTATTTCACGTGTAAATTTAATGACCCCAAAAAGTAGTATTAACTTAGATAATTTTTTAGAAAGATACCGAAAAGTTGGTAAATTCTATCTTACGAATATTCTCGAAATGCCTGAGGGTTTTAGCTTTGATCCTAGCTCAATAGATCATGATAATATGATTTTAAAATCAGAGTTAGTTGTAAAAACATTAAAGGACGTTCTTAAAGAAAAGAATCGATCACCTGAATGGGCTGCAATAGTGCCGAAAAAAATTAAACCTAATAAAGAAGTTTTTAAGGCAATAAAGCAAAAGCATGAAAAAGAAAAACGAAGAAAACAGAAAAAATTGAAGAAAAAAACTAAAAAATGATAAAAAACCCGCTTTCGCGGGTTTTCTTTTAAAGAAAGATCAACTTAACCAATCAATTTCTTCATCAATTCATTGACTTGAGCAGGGTTTGCCTTACCACGTGATGCTTTCATCACTTGACCAACCAGACCGTTAAAGGCTTTCTCTTTACCAGATTTATACTCTTCAACCATCTTCTCGTTGGCAGCAAGTACTTCTTTAATGATTGCTTCAATCGCGCCTGTATCAGTTTCCTGTTTCAAGCCTTTCTCAGCAATAATCTCGTCTGCAGTTTTGCCTTCTTCCCACATAAAGCCGAACACCTGTTTTGCGATCTTACCGCTAATGGTGTTATCGACAATACGCGCGATCATGCCGCCAAGTTTTTCAGTCGATACAGGAGAGTCAGCCAAATCCAAGCCAGCTTTGTTTAACGCACCTGAGAATTCACCCATCACCCAGTTTGCAGCAATTTTACCATTCGCAGCACCGCCAGCAGCAGTTACAACAGCTTCATAAAAATCAGCCATTTCACGAGTCAATGTAAGAACGTGAGCATCATATTCAGTCACACCGAAATCAGCGACAAAACGCTCACGACGTGCCGCAGGAAGTTCAGGCATGGTCGCTTTAATTGCTTCGATTTGCTCATCTGCAATTACTACAGGCAACAAGTCAGGGTCTGGGAAGTAGCGGTAATCATTCGCTTCTTCCTTAGAACGCATTGAACGGGTTTCCATCTTCACAGGGTCGAACAGACGCGTTTCCTGATCAATGGTGCCGTCCCATTCCAGAATTTCCATTTGACGTTCAATTTCAACATTGATCGCTTGTTCAATAAAACGGAATGAGTTCAGGTTTTTCAATTCGCAACGCGTACCGAAGGGTTGACCCGGACGACGTAACGACACGTTACAGTCACAACGGAACGAACCCTCCGCCATGTTACCGTCAGAAATACCTAACCAGCGCACTAAAGTGTGAATTGCCTTGATATAAGCAACCGCTTCTTCAACCGAACGCATATCCGGTTCAGAAACGATTTCAAGCAGCGGCGTACCAGCACGGTTCAAGTCGATGCCTGACATACCTTCGAACTGATCATGAATCGATTTACCCGCATCTTCTTCGAGATGCGCACGGGTTACGCCAATGCGTTTAACCGTGCCATCTTCAAGCTGGATGTCGATATGACCCAAGCCCACAATCGGGTTGTCCATCTGGCTGATCTGATAGCCTTTTGGAGAGTCCGGATAGAAGTAGTTTTTACGCGCAAATACAGACGCCTGATCGATGTAAGCATCGATGCCCAAACCAAAGCGAATCGCAAGATCAACCACTTCTTTGTTTAATACCGGTAATACGCCCGGCATAGCCAAATCAACCAGGCTGGCTTGCGTGTTTGGATCATTACCGAAAACAGTCGATGAACCTGAAAAAATTTTGGTATTGGTGGCAAGCTGAGTGTGAATCTCGATACCAATAACGACTTCCCAACCATCAATCAGGTTGGATTTTGGTTTAGCCGATTTTTGAGCTTGAGCCATTATGCGTTCTCCTCAGCAATTGCAGCGCGTTTTGTATGCCAATCGGTGGCCTGTTGATACTGGTGTACCACAGACAACAATTGAGATTCTGACCAGTAATTACCAATCAGCTGTAAGCCAACTGGCAAGTTATTTTGGTCAAAACCGACAGGCGCGTTAATCGCAGGAAGACCTGCCAGATTTACCGCAAGCGTATAAATATCGCCCAGGTACATTTCAACTGGCGTTAAATCTGCACCAATTTTATAGGCAGTCGTTGGCGCAGAAGGTGCTGCAATGACATCGACCGATTCAAATGCTTTAAGGAAATCTTGTTGGATCAGACGACGTACTTTCTGTGCTTTTACATAGTAAGCATCGTAATAACCTGCAGACAGGGCATACGTACCAATCAGGATACGGCGTTGCACTTCTGCACCAAAACCTTCTGAACGTGAACGTTTGTACAGGTCCATCAGGTCCACCGGGTTTTCTGCGCGATAGCCATAACGCACGCCGTCATAACGTGACAGATTTGAAGAGGCTTCAGCAGGCGCGATCAGATAATAAGTTGGAACATAAGCTTCTGTCATGTTGAGATCAATCTCAACCAGAATTGCGCCCATTTCTTCCAGTTTTTTTAGTGATTCTTCAACGCGTGCTTTAACGTCCGCATCCAGACCTTCCACATTGAAGTATTGCTTTGGAATACCAATACGCAAGCCTTTTACCGATGTAGCGTTCAGATTTGCCACATAGTCATCAACCTCTTTGTCCATTGAGGTTGAATCTTTGGCATCATGACCCGCCATGACATTCATCAGATAAGCACAGTCTTCAGCCGAACGTGCCATCGGGCCGCCTTGGTCTAAAGATGATGCATACGCGATCATACCAAAACGTGATACACGGCCATAAGTTGGTTTCAGACCAGTCAGACCACAAAAAGAAGCCGGCTGACGGATTGAACCACCGGTATCCGTACCGGTTGCAAATGGTGCCAGATCAGCAGCAACAACTGCAGCAGAACCACCTGAAGAACCGCCCGGAACGTGATCCAGTGCCCAAGGGTTTTTGGTCGAGCCAAAATAAGAAGACTCGGAAGTAGAACCCATGGCGAATTCGTCCATGTTCACTTTACCAAGTGTGACTAAGCCCGCAGCTTTACCTTTCGCTACAACGGTCGCGTCGTAAGGAGAGATAAAATTGTCCAGCATTTTAGAACCGGCTGTGGTTTTAATGCCTTGGGTACAGAAAATATCTTTATGTGCAATGGGCACGCCAGTCAGGGCAGAGGCATTGCCAGCTTTGATTGCAGCATCGGCAGCATCAGCTTGAGCCAATGCCTGTTCAGCAGTCACGGTCACATAAGCCTTGACCTGTGCATCAATTTTTTCGATGCGTTTTAAATAGTGTTGAGTCAATTCGCGGGATGAAAATTGAGCATTTGCCAAACCTTCAGTCAGTTCACGAATGGATAAGCGGTGTAAATCTGTCATGAGAAATAATTCTTTACGTTTAATTTAATAAAAAGAATGAACTGGGTAATAATTACTCAATCACGCGTGGGACGAGATACAAACCGTCCTGTACAGCAGGTGCAACTGCTTGGTATTCCTCACGATGATTGCTTTCCGACACGACATCTTCACGTAAAGGCTGTGGGTGGTCGAAAGGGCTTTTCAGTGGTTCAACACCGTCGGTATTGATGCCTTTCAGGGTTTCCATCATGCCTAAAATTTTATTTAAACTTTGAGCATATTCAGCAGATTGCGTATCATTGAGAGATAACCTTGCAAGGTTGGCAATAGCTGAAACTGTTTCTGCACTTAAATCTGCAGAATGCTGTGCATCCGATGTAGACATAATATTACCTAATCAGTATTAAAAAAATTCAAATTATCATGCGTTATGATAAGCGATTGACTTGTCCAAATCATCACATTTAGTTAAAGTGGCGACCTTGCGTCCATATAAAGTTTAACTGAGAACGTCCCCGTGATTCTAAAACGACTAATAGGCTTGTTTTCGCCCGATCTTGCCATTGATTTAGGTACAGCAAATACACTTATTTATGCGCCAGGACGAGGCATTATATTAAATGAACCGACGGTTGTAGCCATCCGTCATAGTGGTTCACATAAAATTGTTGCGGCAGTCGGTCTTGAAGCGAAGCAAATGCTAGGTCGTACCCCAGCCAATATCTCAGCGATCCGTCCGATGAAAGATGGTGTGATTGCGGATTTTGAAGTCACTGAGACCATGCTGAATCAGTTTATTCGCAAAGTACATGAAAACCGTTTATTCACTCCGGCACCGCGTGTGGTGGTTTGCGTGCCATGTAAGTCGACTCTGGTTGAGCGCCGTGCCATTCGTGAAGCCGTGTTTAATGCGGGCGCACGTGATGTGCGTTTAATTGAAGAGCCAATGGCAGCAGCGATTGGTGCAGGGATGCCAGTCGAGCAGGCTTGTGGTTCGATGGTGGTCGATGTTGGCGGTGGTACCACTGAAATTGCAATCATTTCCCTACAAGGTTGTGTTTATGCAGACTCTTTACGGATTGGCGGTGATGTCTTTGATGAGCAGATCATTAACTATGTGCGTAAAGCGCATGGCTGTGTGATCGGCGAAACCACTGCTGAAGTGATCAAAAAAGAAGTGGGTATGGCGTTGCCAGATGAAGGTGCTAAACCGCTTGAAATTGAAGTTCGTGGCCGTAACCTCGCAGAAGGTGTGCCTCGCGCAATCGTGGTTAATTCTGACGAAGTCACCCAAGCGATTTCTGATCCATTGCAAAACATCGTGTCTGCTGTGAAATCTGCGCTAGAACACACACCTCCTGAGCTTTCTTCGGACATCGCTGAACGCGGTATCGTGTTAACTGGTGGTGGTGCATTGCTACGTAACCTGGACAAGCTGCTTGCCAAAGAAACTGGCCTGCCGGTGGTAGTGGCAGAAGATCCACTATCATGTGTGACTCGTGGTGGCGGCAAGGTACTCGAATTTTTCGACAACCCAAATCATGACATGTTATTCGTAGGCTAAGAAAAGGATCCGGCGGGTGCAAGCACATCTGTTTTCTCGACAACCGCCATCTTTTCGCTCTTTTATCATTGCATTGGTAACATGCTTGGTGGTGCTTTTCTTTGATTGGCGCATGCCGCATGTTGTTCAACCTGCAAGGGATGTCCTGTACGCTGCTTATAATCCTATTTATGCGGTGGCCAGCTATCCGGTATTGTCGCGAGAGTGGTTGAATCAACAAACCAAGTCTGAAGCTCAATTGCGTCGGGAAAATACCGCGATGCAGGCCGAGCTGTTACAGGCACAGGTACGCTTACAAAAAATCTCTGAACTTTCTGCTGAAAATACCCGTTTGCGCGGTCTATTGGACACGCCGCTGATCATTGATGGACGTATTGAAATTGCCGAGGTGATTGGTACCGATGCCGATCCATTACGGCATATTATTGTGATCAACCGGGGTTCAAATAACGAGCTGAAAGTCGGGCAAACGGTACTGGATGACAAGGGGATCATGGGGCAGATTATCAATGTCTATCCGCATAGTAGCCGGGTCATGCTGTTGTCTGATAAAGAACATTCACTGTCAGTGCGCCTGGAACATACCGGAATGCGTGCCATTGTTTCGGGCACGGGCGATCTGGGACGTTTAAAAATGGAATATGTACCGACCAGCGCCAATATCAAGGTCGGTGAAAAAGTCTATAGTTCGGGCTTGGGACAACATTTCCCGGCAGGTTATCTGGTGGGGCAGGTGTCTAAAGTACAACGGCATAATTCCGGTGAATTTGCCCAGATTGATGTGACGCCTGCGGCTCAACTCGCCGGTGGACATCATGTGGTGGTGTTATTTTCCGATTCATTAGCGATGGAGCAACCGCATGTCAATCGCTAGGATGAAATCCAGAAAGCATCGTGACCCTTTAATGGCCATTGTCATTTCGGTGATTGTGGCTTCCATTTTAATGGTCTATCCACTTTCCTATAATCTCTCGGGCTGGCGTCCGCTGTTTATGCTGATGATCATGCTCTTCTGGGTGTTGTGTCAGCCGACCTGGTGCGGGATCTGGTTTGCCTTTGGTACGGGTATTTTTATTGATCTGCTGCTGGATGCACCTTTGGGTCTGAATGCGCTGAGCTTTATCATTATTGCCTTTTTAGCTCGCTTTCTGACCCGTGAACGCCGTATCCTGACCTTTAATAATCTATGGGTGATTATGGGGCTGGCGATTGTCGCATATCTGCTGATGATCTTTTTTACCCAGATTATGGCTGGCGTGCAATTTTCTTATGCACGGCACTGGATTCCGATGCTGACCAGTATTCTGGTTTGGCCTGCTATTTATTATATGCTCAAAAAATGGCGCATATAATTCTAGCTTCGAGCTCACCCCGGCGTCGCGAGTTATTGCAACAACTCGGGCTGAGCTTCGATATTTACAGTCCCGAGATCGACGAATCTGTACAAGCAGGCGAGTCGGTCGCAGCCTATGTTGAACGTCTGGCACGTGCCAAAGCCGATGCCGTGGCAGAGCTTTATCCTGATGCAATTATTATTGCTGCGGACACCAGTTTGGGGGTGGATCAGGAGATTTTGGGCAAACCTGAATCCAAACAACATGCGATTGAAATGTGGACAAAAATCTCCGGTCGGTGGCATGATGTATATAGCGGTGTCTGTGTTCGTACAAAGCATGAAAAATACAGTATAGTGGTGCGCACACAGGTTGAATTTCAAATCCTGAGCGCTGCAGATATGGAAAGTTACTGGGCGACAGGTGAGCCCTTGGGTAAAGCAGGGGCTTATGCAATTCAAGGAATTGCTGCACGTTATATTCCAAAAATACAGGGCAGTTATTCCAATGTGGTGGGCTTGCCCTTATATGAAACAGTACAGTTATTACAGACGGTTAAGGCACTAAATTAACTGCTGAAAAAGAATTCTTATAATGTTTTGAGTGTATTTATGTCTGACGAGTTGTTGATTAACGTCACGCCGATGGAATGTCGGGTCGCGTTGATTGAAAACGGCACGGTCAATGAACTGTTTGTCGAGCGTACGGCCAAGCGTGGTCTGGTAGGGAATGTCTATAAAGGAAAAGTGGTGCGGGTCTTGCCCGGCATGCAGGCTGCTTTCGTAGATATCGGACTCTCTCGCACTGCGTTTTTACATATCAATGATATGGTCTGGCCACGCAATCAACCCACGCCTAATGTTTTTGAGCTGCTTCAACCGGGACAAGTCCTCACGGTTCAGGTGATGAAGGATATGCTCGGCACCAAGGGTGCGCGGCTATCTACCGATCTCTCTATTCCTTCGCGTTATTTAGTGTTGATGCCATATGGCAATCATATTGGTGTATCGCAACGGATTGAATCCGAGGAAGAGCGCAATCGCTTGCGTTCCATCATTGAGCGGATTCAGGCAGAACATAAGCTGCCGGGTTCAGTGATTGTTCGTACTGCGGCAGAAGGCATTGAAGAAGAAGCCATCGCACAGGATATGGCTTATCTGGCCAAGCTTTGGGAATACATCCAGCGCAAGCAAAAGATTATTGCAGTGCCGTCCTTGATCTTTGAAGAATTGCCTTTACCGCAGCGGGTGATTCGTGATCTGGCCAATGAAGAAACTGCCAAAATTTACGTAGATTCACGTGAAATTCATGCCAAGTTACAGGAATTTGTCGAAGAATTTGTTCCGAACATGAAAGACCGTTTGCTGCATTATCCGGGTGAACGGCCAATTTTTGACTTGTATAATGTCGAAGAAGACCTGCAAAAGGCATTGCAAACTCGTGTCGCATTGAAGTCCGGCGGCTATCTGATGATTGACCAGACTGAAGCCATGGCCACGATTGATGTCAATACTGGTTCTTATGTTGGTGGTCGTTCGCTGGAAGATACGGTTTTTAAAACCAATATGGAAGCGACCGATGTCATCGCACGTCAGTTACGTCTGCGTAATCTGGGCGGAATTATTATCATTGATTTCATTGATATGCAGGAAGCGCAGCATCGTGAAGAAGTAATGAAACAGTTTGAGCGCATGCTGGAACGTGACCATGCCAAGACCAAGATTACTCAGGTATCGGAACTGGGCCTGGTAGAAATGACCCGGAAACGCACCCGTGAGTCGCTGGAACATTTGCTCTGTGAATCTTGTCCGACCTGTCAGGGACGTGGTTATGTCAAAACAGCCGAGTCAGTATGTTACGAAATATTCAGGGAAATTCTGCGTTATGCCCGTGCTTATGAGTCACAGAGTGGCTTTACTGTCGTCGCGCATCCTGCTGTCATTGATCGATTATTGACGGCAGAAGCGCCTGCAGTCGCTGATCTAGAACATTTCATTAATCGCGTGATTAAGTTCCAAGTGGAAAATCTGTATACGCAAGAGCAATACGATATCATTCTCAGCTGAAATTGTAACAGAATATCGTTAAACACTTGTTACATCTGAAATTTTACAACAGGGCCTTTATTTACAATACTAGATGCATGAATTAGCCAAAGCCGTTTCTCCCAGTTTCAGGCTTAGCAAAAGGAGTGTGTGATGAGTATGAGTAAAGCAGTAATCCATAAAGGCCTAAAACACGTATTAGAACCAAAGACTGTACATGCAGGATATATCGTTGATGAGCGTGGTAATGAAGTTCAGATTACCGCGAGCATGATCCGTAACGTCTGCCATCAATTACTACAACAGTGCCGTACTATTAAAAGCTGATTATATTTGTGCATTGTTTTTAACTTGTCAAAAAATGATTTGGATAGACGTTTAAATAGAGAAGTCATCCAAAATTTCTAAAATAATTTAAAAAGATTCCAAAAAATAAAGAAAAGGGACCAGATCGGTCCCTTTATTCTGTGCTCAAAGACTGGCAAAAATGATCAGCATCTTTGGCAGTCCATCTATCTTATTTATTCATCCGCGGCTAGCTTACCGCTCGTAACTTTGGGACAGGTTCGCCATCTACAATAAGTTCAAAACGTTGAATTTCTTCTTCCAGATGTGTCAGCAAGTTCTGCATTTTCGGCAGGGCATTACGACATGCGGTCAAGCCGACTTCCAGTTTGTCTAGATAGCTGGTCATAGTGATATTCAAGGCCTGACCATCCAGTACGATGGAAGCCGGATAAAGTGCTTCAAGACGTGCACCATTCCAATACAATGGTTCTTGTGGCCCAGGTACATTGGAAATAATGACGTTAAACGCCTGACGTGTCGGCATTAAACCGGAGGCAATATTCAGACCTGCTGCACCGTAGACAAAGGCACTATAGTTCAAAATCTGGTTGGCATTCATACGTTTGAAGCGTTCTTTGGCACTCAGCACACTGCGACGTACGATCTTGAGACGTTCCAGCGGATCTTCTTTATGCGTACCCAGATTGGCCAGAATCATGGTAATACGGTTGGATATATCTGAATCGTCACTGCGAACAGAAGCTGGAACCATAGCAATTAACGGTTTTTTCGGTAAGGCATTTTGCGATAATAAATATTCACGTAATGCACCTGAACAAATGGCCAGGACGATATCATTAATGGTCACTCCCAATGCCTTGGAAATATGACATAAACGTGAAAATTCGAAAGACTGGGCTGCAAAACGACGCGAAGCACTGACACGTTGATTCAGAATACTGCTTGGCGCCTGAAAGCTGGATACATAATCTGGATTGCGTCCCATATCTTTCATGACGGTTTGCGACAGTTCATAAGCGACTCGTGGCGCACATTCCAGCTGTCCTTTAATGGTGTGCAGGACATTTTTAAACCTGTTCACTTTAGGGGCTTTAAGACGTTTAGCACGCGGTCCTTCCACACACCATGGCGGTACAATACTCTTGGCATGGGGGTCAAATGAAAGTGATTTTTCTACCAGACGCATGCCAGCGATTCCATCCACCATGGCATGGTGAATTTTGAAATACATGGCAAAACGGTTTCCTTCAATACCTTCAATGATATGACAGGTCCATAAAGGTTTGGCACGATCAATCAGGGCACTATGTTCTTGAGAAATATAGGTCAGTAATTCACGGATACGGCCCGGTTTTGGCAGGGCAATATGACGAAAATGATGATCTAAATCAAATTCTTGGTCTTCATCCCAAAACAGGCCGTTTAAATAATTGTTAAAAGGTGGGATTGGAGAGCATTTCGAATTTTGGATATCCGTGACTAGATCCTGAATAAAGGAAGCTGGCGCATTGTCGGGAATTTGGAATAAAAATAGTCCACCTACATGCATAGGCTGCTGCCGTTTCTCTAAAGTTAAGAAAATAAAATCAATTGGATGTAATGGACGCATAGCGTGGATTGCCTCACTGCATTCTCTATGGCTTTTTTGCTAAAAGGCCTTGTTAGAATTATTACTTTAGTTTTTAAAGTATATCTTTTTTATCATATAAATGAACTGCTTTATCTTGCCTCAACTGTGAAAAAGTGGCTATTGACAAGAACAAAATATCTTCCTAAGTTTATGAAATGTGAAAATTTTAGTTTTAAAATAGATTTCTAAAAATAGTATTTGCTAGGCGAAGTGGAGTGTAACTTAATAATTATGTGTTATTAAAAGAATAGCATTATGTTCAATTTCACATTTTATGCAAATAAATCAATGAGCTAATATTTTATAAAGTCTTTAATTAAAATAATATTATCCCGATAAAAGGTAATTTATATCTTGTCACTAAATGTAAAATTATCAATTAAAAAGACTATCTTTATTAAAAAATAGTCTTTCAATCAATAGGAACGATAAAACTTAACTTTATTTTTTTAGATTGCCAGCATGTAAGCCACATTCTTTATGGGTAGCTTCTTCCCACCACCAGCGGCCTTCGCGTTCATGCTGATTTGGCAGCACAGGGCGAGTACAAGGTTCACAGCCGATAGAAACAAAACCTTTTTCATGCAAGGCATTATAAGGGACTTCCATCATACGGATATAGCTCCAGACATCTGCACTGGACCAGTTGGCTAGAGGATTGTACTTGATCAACTGCTTTCCCGGACCGGAAAAACCTGGATCGGCCTGAACCACAGGAATTTCATTGCGTGTACCCGGACTTTGGTCTTTGCGCTGACCGGTAATCCAGCCGTCCAGCGTCGCCAGTTTTTTACGTAGCGGTTGAACCTTGCGTATACCGCAACATTCCTGATGACCATCTTCAAAGAAACTGAATAAACCTTTGGTGGTCACTAAATTCTGTACTGCATCCGTTTCAGGGAAGCAGATTTCAATCTCGATGTTGTAATGCTTACGCACCCGTTCAATAAACTGATAGGTTTCTGCATGTAGACGGCCAGTATCCAGACTGAATACCCGGAACGGTTTACCGAGATGCGATGCCATATCAATCAATACAACATCTTCAGCACCAGAAAATGAAATCGCAATTTCACCTTGCTGGCTCAGTGCAAGTGCCAAAATTTCATTGGGCGATTTATCTGCATATTCAGATGCAAGCGCATCGATACGATCAATAGTAGGAATGATGGTCATGAGAGTCCTGGCGATATAGGCTTAGAAAGGACATGGCCTATATTAATTAATTTCACATCTATTTTAATAGAATTGATTTAGTTGACTTATCACTAAAAAATAAATACTTATGAAAAAAATAGATTTAAAAAAGTACAGTGCAAAATCTGTTTCTTCAGCTATGATAGTGCAAAATTTTTTCAATACAACTTAGAGGGAATGTTCATGGAAGTCGTATGTCTAGATTTAGAAGGCGTGTTGGTTCCAGAAATCTGGATTAACTTTGCCAAAAAAACCGGTATTAAAGAGCTTGAAGCGACGACTCGTGACATTCCTGACTATGATGTACTGATGACCCAACGTCTGAATATTTTAAAACAGCACGGTTTGGGCTTGAACGATATTCAGGAAGTGATTGCAGAAATGGGGCCTTTCCCAGGAGCAAAAGAATTTGTGAAATGGGTGAGTACGCATTTTCAATTAATTATTCTTTCAGATACTTTCTATGAATTTGCACATCCATTGATGAAGCAACTGGATTGGCCGACGATTTTCTGTCATAAACTGGAAACAGATGAAGCAGGTATGATCTCGGCTTATAAACTTCGTCAGCCAGATCAGAAACGTCAAGCTGTTAAAGCACTGCATGGTTTGAACTTCCGTGTGATTGCGGCAGGGGATTCTTATAATGATACCACGATGCTAGGTGAAGCAGACCATGGTTTCCTGTTTGATGCTCCTGAGAACGTGATTGCTGAATTCCCGCAATTCCCGCCAATTCGTGGTTATGATGCGTTAAAAGAAGCAATTCGTAATGCTTCAGTGCGTGATATCCCAGCTTAAAGAATTTAAGTAAATAAAAAGGCGCTATAAGCGCCTTTTTTATTGAATCTATCAAAAAATCAGAAGCGGTAACCGATTTTCATACCATAGCCGATTGCAGTGTTATCGGTAAATTCGCCTGCAAGATTAGGACCTGCTTTAGCATCAGCATCACCTAACCACATATAGCGGACACCTGCTTGAATAAAATAATTTTTGGCTGGGCTATATTGACCACCTAGACCAACACCCCAGTATCCTTTGGTTGGTCCTAGTGTGGTCACTGGATTGCCTGCGCCAGAATCATAACTTACTAAAGCAGAGCCAGACCATTTATTGTTAAATTTACGGCCTAGACCGACTGTTGCAGACCATTGATCATCTGAGTAATCAATCAGATTACTGTCTGATCGTGCTTTTAAGAAATTTGGTGTTACTGCAAACTGGCTCCAATGTACCCAGCGAAGATTAGCAAATACTAAAGTGTCTGCTGCAATACCTGTCTGAAAATCTAAATTTACAGATTGGGGAGTTGTAGCTGTTAGATATGGTGAAAGAGGTGATGAGAAAGTACCAAATCCAAAGCTCTCTGTTGAAGTTGCCTTGTGATCAATTTCTGATCGATAGGTAATGGCTGTTTTTAAAGCAATTTCAGGAATCTGATAAGCAAAACCAGCGAGCCAACCCCACGCTTCTTTTTCATGAATTTCGATGTCGTAGCCTGAGTTTCCATAAGCTACACCACGTAATGCAATTTTAGCTTCTACAGTTTGCCAAACTGGGCCTGCATAAAAATTCCAGTTTTCAGTCGGTTGATAGCCGATTAACGCTGTAATGTTGTTAGTTTTAACGTCTACTTGAGTAGTTTCTAATTTTGAATTAACGAGATTCACTTGTGAAAAGCTTTCATTACCTGTTGGATAAATTGAATCTGCACCATATGGTTGGTCATAAATTAGACCTAAAGATATTTTATCCGTTGCTTGAACTTTAATGGCAGCGGATGGGAAGTAGTAGTCTTCGGCCATGTCACCAATTTTCTCGCCCCTGAGATCAGCAATTGGATTATTAACAGTCGACTTACCTTTTACATCAGGATCAATGACAGTAATACCTGCTTCAGCATAGTTACCCGGCTGTAAAAAGGCAGAAATAGACTGACCAGAACGATCTAGGCCTGCTGCCTGAACAGCAGAAAGAGGTAAAGTGCTAAGTAAAATAGCTAAATAAACTTTATTAAGCTTCATGGTACGTTCCCTGATGCCATCTGTAACAAAAATGTGCTGGGAAAGTAACATAATTTTAAAAAGAGTAAATACTCAGCTCTGTTGAAGAAATGAACTAAGGCGGTTAAATAAAAGGGTTGCTTAGAGTATTTATACTATATTTTTATATTAACTAAATGATAAATAAGAAAATAAAAATAAAAGATAAATTTTAAAAAATTAATATTTGGAGCAGGATTAATTGCTTGTAAAACAAGCAAATGATATGCAAGTGTATAAAATTAGAGTTAAAAAATAAAAACCACTCGAAAGTGGTTTTTATTTAATCAGAGCTTAGAAGCGATAGCCCATTTTTAAGCCGTAACCTAAAGCATGGTTATCTTCAAATTGTGCTACAGAGTTTCCTGTACCAAACATTGATGCAGGTTGAGCTTTAACATCACCTAACCAGAAGTACTTCACACCACCAGCGATAAAGTAGTTTGCAGCAGGTGAGAATTGCAGACCTAGGCCAACATTCCAGTAACCTTCAGTTGGACCTAAAGTTGAAACAGGGTTGCCTGCACCTGAATCCCAACCTACAGAGACATTACCTGCCCATTTTTCATTAAATTTACGGCCTACACCTACAGTAGCTGACCATTGATCATCTGTATAACCCACTAAGTCAAAACCATTTGGATTATCTGGGGTTAAGCCTGCGGCACCTAAAGCTTCTGAAACTGTACCAAACTGTTCAGGACGAATTGAAAAATCTTCCCAGTTTACCCAGCGCACATTAGCAAAAGCGACTGTGTCAGCCATGATACCAGTTTGGAAATCAAGGTTTACAGATTGTGGAGTTGTAATTTTAGTAGTAGTGTTTTCGTTATATACCGCACCTGGCCCAGGAACTAAACCAGTTAAAACTAAGCTTGTACCATATTCATTGGTTGCTAATTCATGATCGATTTCAGAACGATAAGTTAATGATGCTTTTAATGCAATTTCAGGAATTTGGTAAGCTAAACCTGCAATCCAGCCTACTGCAGAATCTTCTTTCATATCTGCATTATATTGGCCTAATGCAATAGTAGAACCGTATGCGGTACCACGTAGTTGAACATTCCCTTTAACGGTCTGATATACCGCACCACCATATAGATTCCAGTTTTCAGTTGGTTGGAAGCCTACTAGGAATGTTAAATTTTCGGTTGTAACTTCTACTTCAGTTGCTTCTTGGCCGTTATGGAATAAGCCTTGTCCAGCAAATAATGCAGCTGGAAGACCCAAACCTGCTAATGCTGGGTTTGCTCCAGCATCACCAACTGAATAGGCCGCATCAGCACCAAAAGGTTGATCATATAAAAGACCCACTGATAAATTATCAGCTACTTGAAACTTTAATGCTGCACTTGGGAAGTAATAATCTTCGCCCATGTCTGATAGAGAGGTATTCTCAAGACCAGCTAATGCTGCAGGAATAGCAGGGTTAGGAGTATAGCCTGCATTAGCTTTACCAGATACAGATGGATCTAATACAGAAATACCAGCCTCAAAGTAATTACCTGGTTGTAAAAACGCTGCGATAGATTGACCTGAGCGATCTAAAGCTGCTGCAAATGCACCCGTCATTGGTACAGTTGCGAGAATCATTGAAGTAGTTAATGTTTTTAATTTCATTTACGTCTTTCCTTGAGGTACAAATTTATATCTGGCGTTGTTGTTTGCACTTATTAAATTCTTGGAGATTTCGGGTATTTATCC
>SDXP01000025.1:0-18333 GCA_004369235.1 Perkinsus sp. BL_2016
AAATGGTGGCATTAAGTTCAGAAGCAAGTCCCAAAACATCCTTGATCGAATTGTCCCTGAAATTCGCTAGATCCGAAATTTTTTTTGCGTCCCCAATATCCAAATTAATACGACCTGAAATCGTGCTCTTCAACGAGCCAAGGTACTGATTAAACTTGGAAACCCCTGCAATTGTTTGAGCCCTCTTTGCAGCTAAATCACTCAGCTCCGCTTGCAACGTTTTCCGAAATCGCGAATCAAAGCTCGAAGTGTTGAGCAACCGCGAGCCAAGGAATTTCTCCACATTCACCCGCGGGTTGCTCAATAGCAACTGAGCTATCGTATTGTCGCCGCTATTGCTTCGATTGTAAATAGCTCGAATCAGTTGACGACCTTGTTCGGCCAATGCCTGTTGTTGCTTGGCAACAATTTGGGCCATCTCCTTTCCCATACCACCACCACTCTGGCTGAGGGAGTCCAAAGCGTCTGAGGCTTTATTGAGTTCAGCATTCATGGAAGCTTCAAAGGAGTCCATACTCGATTTATACTCCAAGGAAGCAGCTTTAAGCGCGCTTGTCTGATTAGACAGCCCAGTCGTATTTGTGGCTTTAAAGTCCAATCGCCCACTAGCCAAGGCATCTGACACGAGCTGAGCAATAGCAGAACTTGCCGAAGCCTCAAATTTATCACCCCTGTTACCACTGAGCTGATGAAGACCACTCAACTCTGAAAACATTGATTGCAATTTCGCCTCATTCTGAGAATCCAATTGAGTCAAAACTGATTTCGGAATGTCCACTAAACGGCCCTTAATGTCTCCCAACTCACTCAACTGCGAGTTCATATTAGTCTCCGTGGACGACAGAGTGGACACCAAAGCGCTGTTTCCTTTCAACGTTTGTTCGGCCAAAGCCGCCGCTCGTTTTTGGGCAATGTCTCCGGCAGCTTCAAGCGAAACGGAAAGAGTTCCATTCATTTGAGAGACGCCGTTGGTGAATCGACTTAACACGTTGGCTCGATCTGCTTCATTTTCAGCAGTTGAGTCATCAATTTCCGCCATTGCGCTTACGGACAAATCGCTCGTTCGGCTTCCTATATTGCTGCCAAGGTCTGAAAGCTGAGCATTAGATACGCCCGCCTTAACGCCCAGGTCCGATTGAACTGCCTGGGTCTGACTGGCCACTTGTTGGTACATGGACGACAATTGATCCGCCTGGTCACTGGCGTCGGACAGCAGGGCCGCGGCTTGGCCGCGCGCCTGCTGAGAAACGCCTGAGCTGATATCGGAGGTACTGGCAGCATAAACAGAACTAATTTGTGATTGGATTTTGTTTAAATCGTTCGATTTAGTTCCAATATTTTTTACCGAGTTTCCCAAACCCGCTATCTCTGACGAGTACTCTTGAGACATTTGCTGGGAGTCGAGCTTTGACTGCTGCTTCACGGAATTCACAACGGACTCCTCAGTGGACAACATGTTGCTGAGATCGTTGGCGGAATCCAAAACCGATGACTTAAATTCAGAACTAATACTGTTTGCTTTGTCGATATTGGCTTGAAGCGTGCTGGTGCCATTTTGCCGTGCCTTGGCGACAGTCGTTCCCGCATCAGTCAACATTGTTTCAATATTTGTAAAGTTTCGATTCACCCACGTTTGTTGCCTAAACGACAGCTTGTTGAGATCTGAACGCAAAATAGCTAGAGATCGTTGAACACTCTTTGCCGCTTTCCCAATGGTCTTTTGAGCGCTCGTTCTCAAAGCGTCGCCGCTCTGGTCCATCGCCACCGACCCTTGTCGCGTCGTGTCGGCCAAGAAATTATTCTTGAGGTCGTCAGCCTCGTCAATGGCGGCCTTTCCCAGCTGCGCAATCTGAGCTCCCATTGCGTACTTCGTGCCAATCAGTAACGGGAGAGCTTTCCGATTAAGCAATTGATCGATTGAAAAAGAGGCAAGGTTCATCCGTCGATCAATCGCCTTCATTGTCTTGTTTTGCAGCGCTTGAACTGCTACGTTACTGCTATTAATGATTCTGCTCGATGCATTGAAATCGGCGACTGCTCCAGAAATTTGACGCTTTAGCTGTTTGTATTCTTTAATAAACGCTTGCGATACGGGTTGAAAAGTTTGGTCAAAAGTGCTCGGATCGGATTCAGCTTTTTTATTCAAAACGGCTGCCCAATTTCTCCGAAACCCCGTAATCTGCTTCTCCAATTCGTCATGAGTCGAACTGAGTTTCCGATCCAGTCGCAGCAAGTTCATGGAAGTGTCTGTGTCGAGACTTGTCACTCCTTTAATGTCTGGATACATTTGACTCCATCCACTGTTGAGCCCTGCGAAGGCTTTTCTAATCGGGCGAAGGTCACCCTTGAGGCCCAATAAGTCAACCTCTTGGTCGCCGGCCCTTGCTCGAATGCCACCGGGTTGATTGACGCGGTTGTTGGGATCTGAGGGCGCCATCAATCGCTGCTTCGCTAGAATAACCCTGGCGTTCCCCGCATGATAATCGTCAGGCTCTCCTCGAACCGCCACAGCGATCCATAAAAGAAGCCAAAACATTTAAGAATAAAAAGCTACATATAAATAACAAATTTTTCTGAATAAACGCAAGTCACATTCACTCTATATCACTCCTCATACGTTGACCTCGATTACCATCGTTCTTCTGGCTCATCCGCGGCTCACTCTTACCGTTCTGTCTAACCCTTGTGTTGGTGAGTGGCTCTGAGATGACGTTCCACGTCCTTAACGAGTTCTTCATCAGACATTTGGTGAATTCGAACTTGCACGAGGGAACTGGGCGACGACGCTAGACGTTCGCTCTGCCATTCAGCGGCATTGGCTGCGAATTGCGTGTTGGCATTATGCAAAGCGTCATAAAGCTTATTGGTAGCGGCCTGACGAGCTGTGGACAGTTTTGAACTGTCATCATTCAGTCTCGAAATGAAGCCCTGTAATTGGTCATGAACGCTATGAGCAAAACTGTCCTGCTGCGAACTGAGCTGTCCCAGTCGCGACTGAATTCCTTCCTCCATAGCGCCATTACGGGTCAGGAGTTCCTTCAAGGCCCGACTGCTCCAATCCGCAGACTCTGATATCTTGCTCGCTTCTCTTGAAATGAATCCGAGAATCGTGTCCATCTTGGAGCCCAGAACCATTGAGGCGTTGGTGTAGTTGGCGTCTACGGTGGCTATTAAATCATTCGATTCAGCCAACGTTTGATTTACCAAAACAACAAAATCCTTAATAACGCCTGAAATCAATGCAATTGATTCGCTGTTATTCTTCTTCGCTGAATCGAGTTCGCCTGAAAACATGTTTTGGCTATTCATCATGGCTTGAATGACCGCTGTCAATTGCGCCTCTGTGATGTTGCTCAGTCCATTCGTTTCCGCAGAAAGAGCGGCCATGGCCACCTGGGAATCGCGGTATTGTCGTTGCGTGTCATCCAAGGCAATTCCCACTGAGTCGGCGATATTGTTTGCGAGTCCCACGACGCCTTGAACCCCAAGCCCGGCTGCTCGCAGCATCGCTTGACTATCGCTCGCGGACGCAGAGGACGAGGAATTAATATTGTCAACAAAGGCGTCTGAATTGCCCTGCAGTTTACTCAACAGGTCATTAACCTTATTGGCCATATCAAAACCGAAGGAATTAATCAAGGCATCCTGAGCAGCCTTTTGAGCCGCTAGTTCATCACTTGAGGCGTTCACGGCGCCTCCAGCTGTTCCCATAACCGCTTTCAAGCGCGCAATCATTTCCGCGCTCGCTGCAGCAGAGCCCGTTGTGTTGCTGTTGGCCGCGTTGGCAATTATGCTTTGGAGGATGCCCCGTTGGATGGCGAGACGACTCGCGGCAGTTCGCTTCTCATACTGAATCATGTTGTCGAGATAGCTGGTGAAATTCTGGACCGTTTGGTCGCTTTGTTGAATCGATTCGTTGACAGCTCTTTGAAATTGGGAAACCTTTTGCGCAGTTGATCCGTCCACATTCTCCATAGCAGTTCGAAGTTGATCCCACGTGTCTTGAATCTTCTCCAAAGCGTCGTCCCGGGAATCGTTCAGCAACTGCTCCGTGTCGCCCAACTTGTTGTTCACGAAATTGGACGTGTTTTGATAGTACAGCTTGAGGTCGTCCGACATGGACGAGAGCTGCCCAACGAGATGATCCACTAGAGTCTTGAAATCCCCAACAGCGCCACTGGTTTCACCCACAGAGTCAGACAAGTCTTTGGAATGGTCAGAGACGAATTGACTCAGGGAAACGAGAGAGTCAACGAATCCTCTCGTTTTAGCGTTCACTTCATCACCAGCACTGGCAACGCTGTTCTTTAAATCGTTAGCGACTTGCTGAAGTTGTGCCGACGTAGAGGCCTTTAGGTTTGAAACCTCCGCCAGTGATCCTTGCTTAAAGTCGGTGAGCATAGCAGCCACCACTGACTTGACGGACGCGTCAGTCAGAGTTGAATTTGCCTGGAGAGAATTCAAAAGATTCTGAGCCATTGTCAAGTTTGACTGTAACGCAGCTTGTGTCATGGTCGCTTGCTGGGCCACTGCTGATTGGGCAGATTCGAGCTGTGCTTGAGCCGCGGTCAGTGAATCCATCTTTCCCTGCATCGTGGAGGCGAAATCACCTACCACTGAATCTGCAGACTTTGAAAAGGAACCAACAGCACTCGCTGTGGCTGCACTCGCTGCATTTGAAAAGTTGTCAACCGCAGAGGACCCCAAATCCCGAAGCATTCCCAACTGACTAGTGGCAGACGCAATATTGGAGTTAACCAATTTGTTCTGCTCATCAAGACTTGCCGACAAATTGGAAACCTTGTTAGTGGTGATATCTGCGGCGTCAGCTAAACTTGAAGCGCCTTGAAGAACTGACTGACTGTCGGCAATGATTCCACCAAAGGATGACTGAATTAGAGTAGCCGCTTGAGACGCTGATTGATTGATCCGATCATTCACGGACTGAATACTCGATTGAGATTGGTCATGGCTTTGCTGGATACTATTGATGACTCGCCCAGTCGCAGCCGCTAATTGGTCGTCTGCATTAGCCTTGGCGTCATCAACCATGGCAGCGTTCTCATTCGCCATGGCTTGCAGTTGAGAACTCGTTTGACCTACTTGACTTTGGATGGCTCCAGCTTGAACTTTTGTTTGCGTATCGAAATCCTTCTTCTGGGCGTCAATCGTTTGTTCCAGAGCGGCAGAAATCGATCCCAAGTTTTGGTCATTGTTCCCTAACTGTGATTCGAGCGTCGCAACGCGAGCGTTCGCGGTCGTCTCTGCTGCACGCATGTCTGCAGTCGCTTGGGCACTAACAGCACCCGCGGTGGCTGTTAGGTTCGCAAAGGCCGGATTGGTGGCCATGTTCTTCGTAGCCGCTTGAATGTTGTTAATCATTGATTGGGTTACAGTGGAGGCGTTGTTGCTGATAGCTGAAACGCCCAGAGTTACCTGCGACTGAGTGGCGCTCAAAACATTCGTAGCTGCAGTGATCTGATCTCGCATATCCGTAATGGGTGCCGACAGATCCGACAAAATACTATCAGTGACTTGCGTAGCGTTTTTAATGGCAAGATCGAATCTCTTCTTGGCAGAACTCATCGACCGGCCCGCCGTCTGGACCGCTGCATCCACTGCCGTATCCACTGCAACTAAATCCGCCTCTGCTTTTTTCTTCGAGTCCGTGAACTGACTAGTTAGCGAGCTGGACATATCCGATAAGGCTTTGCTGACTTGCTGAGCGGCCTTGGCGATTGTGGACTGTAGCTGGCCTGTCCAGTCACTTCCCTTTTCAGTGAGATACTTGCTCAGGGCCTGCTTATTGGAATTAACGATGCCCTCAACTTGGGTCATGTCTTGGTCAGCCTTCGTCTTGACACCTGCCAGGGCAGTGTTGACAATATTACTGGCAGCCACCAATTTTGAGGTTAAATCAGCAGTTTCTGTTAATAAATCAACTCGATTTGATTGAATCTTTTTCAGTAATTTCCGTACGTCACTCATTTGTGATGATTGAACACTGGCCACTGTTCGATTCAGTGTGTTGGTGTCAGACTGGACCTGGCTAAGGGCTTGCTTCCTTTGCCGGTCCAGAGTGTGGACTTGGTTGATTATTTGCTGGTTGTAAACCGTTACTAAGTTGTCAATCGTGGACTGGAGATTGGAGGTCAACTGAGCTGGAATCTTTTTTGCGTTATTGTACAAATTGACAATAGCCGTTTGGGCTTGGCGATGAAGGCTTTGAAGTTTCCGATCCAGTCGAGAAATCTCCTGCACTGATTTCTTCATTTGCGGGACAAGTCCATCGCTAGAAGCTCCAGATATGTCTATAACGCCAGCCACCTGGGACAGTCCCGTTTGGAATTTCTGCACAGATTTCTCCAGAGTAGATATACTCTGATCCATCGACATCAAGTTCGTCAACTGATCATTCAGTCTGTACCGAATACCTGGCTTGTCGGGATCCATAGACAACAGTCTCTGCTTTGATAAACGAAGCTGCTGGTTACTGGAGACGTAGGGGTCCGCCCCGAGCTGAACGCTCTCTACTACTCCTACTGACGCAATAAAAAGGAACCAAACAGCGTTGCGCTTCATGGTCACGATTAAAAATAAAATGCTAAATAATAGACGAAAAAATAGTGCCAATTCAATCCCATTCTTACTACTTATAATATTTACTTGAATTTTGCGAAATCTGGAACCAGCTGAGCGGCATCTCTCCAGTACTTGTCAAACTCGTGCTGAAGGGACAAGGGAAGAGCCACGGCTTTGTTGTCCTTCAAGAACAGGTCGTTCTGGCACCACGCATAACCCAGACCGCTGCCCGTTCCCAATCCCGTCACAAACATTCTTGGACCAGCCCCTCGCAGCGCAAGGACAGACACCAGTCCAGCGGTGGCGAAGCCTAGAGCAGATTTCATAGCTACATTAAGAACTAATCTCTCTGTCTGCGAGACAGCAGCTATGTTTTTGCTAGACGGGGCTGACGACATTTTAATACACCAAGATACATAGGACAATGCCACAATGAACAGATATATAGTGCTAATTGACTAATCGTTATCGACTCCACTTCGAGAGTATCCCTTGGTACTCTTGGAGGGCAAAATCGAACCCAACTTTTTCCCAAACGATTTAAAGGCCTTTTTCGCAGAAATTTTTTTAAACGACGATGATTTTGCATGGTCCGGGGAGAGTGAGTTACCCCGACGCCCTCCTCCAGTAAGACCCGTGTCTGCTTCGTCTTCTTCTTCTTCTTGCTGAGTCCCTTCCTTCACAATCTTTTGAGCTGGCACTGTTGTGGGTTCTGGTAGAGAGGTTCGCCGGAACTTCATCTTCTCCAATAGAGTTTGAGACGTGGTACTGGAAGGTAGTGTAGGTCGCCGGTGGATAGATAGTTGGTCCTTACTCCAAGCGGCCTCAAAGGCAGCTTGGCCGGCAGGGCTGCGGTCGCCTGAGTTCCCACTGCTAGGCGGAAGAGGTACCACGAGCCAGGAAAAATGTTTTTGGTCCTCCTTGTCTTTGAAGAGGACCAGTTGGGCACCGCCATGAACGCGTCCAGCGGTTTGCAAGTCAGCGATTAGCTGATTGGTAACAAACTTGAACTCTGTTACCGACGTTCGAATAAGGGTCTCTATGCCAGCCTCTTTGACGGCCGTTGAAGCCGCTGCCCGAAGCATTTTGAGACCGTCTGCGGGATCCTGGACATTCAATGCCAGAATGGCTTCTCGCTGATGCGCTAGACACGCGAGTCCAAAGCGGTGCAGGGACTTAGACCCTTTAGCTATAAACAAATCAAGTAGTCTAATTGAGCTCATCAAGTCCAGGTCGGAACTGAACAACGTTATGAACCACGATGAGGCGTAAAAATCGGCAGACACTTGCAGATCTGTCGTTATTAATTTGTGAAGATCTGGAAATAGGGCTTCTACGAGTTTGTCAAACGTCCATATAGTCAGACGTGTATGAAGCCCCAATTCGTATGTCAGAATGAAGTGATTTCGAACAAGCAGTCGTTCGCAGATCTTGAAAGCCACTACTTCAAATTGCTTTGGATCGGCTTCGCGAATGACCGCCATAAATGAGTCTGGAACCTGACCCTTCTCCTCTGGTGTTCGGTCTGCGACGTCTTCATCGCTCGATTCGCGAAGGCATGACGATAGTATACTCGGCTCAGATTCAGATGCGATGGCCAAAAGAACGGTACCGGCCACAAAGTTCATCCCTTGGCAATAACCAACGTCGCGGAATCGTGTAGATAATGCGTGCAGGATCCGTGTTAATTGGAGGTGAAGCTCCGGACGCTTCCGAAGAATTGACGAGTACGTCCTTCGGGAATCCCTAGATATCTCCGACCATGATGAATATGAACCATCCAGCAGAAGTGATACGAAATCGGACGGATCCAACTCCTCCGCAACCGATAAAGACGTTTTCCATAACCGAAGTCTAAGAGAAATCGAACTATCGAAAGTCAGCCGCTCAATCGCAACCAATCTTGATGAGCTTACAATCGAATTCCATTCACGGCAAACAAGACACCAATTCAGCCAGAATACGGCTTGGGCACTCGGACGATCATCTGAAAAAAGGTAGTCGATCATATGAGGGAATGCGACCTCTTGCCAACGAGGTTCTTCGACTGAAGAAAGGAATGAACCTCTTCGACCGAGCCGGCCCATTATAACCCAGAAAAACCTAAAATAACGAGTCTATTGACAAATTTACAACTTAACCCACTGGTAAGGTCATGGATCGCTCTGCGATTCGCCCCTGCGATTTATTCAGAGTCTCATGCAGAAGCCAGAGTAACAAAGTTCCAATATTTTTTTTGGTCTTTGCATGCTGCTTTCAAATTTCATGTCCTAGCAACTATTCGAAAGTAAAAATGGCACTTTTCAAGCTGTGCATTGTTTTGGCGCTAAGCATTTCTGGGTCGATTGCGAAATCAAAGCCCTCAGAAGCCTCGATCCGCAAGCATGAGGCTGCTAGGGTTGCTGAAAAGCAACACGAGATAAGCGAAAACATGCGAAGATTCAAAGAAACCCTAGAAAGTCTTCGGACCACAGTCGATTTTGAACCAGTCGCGATTTAGAGCAGAACGAGTTTCATGTGCCTGATTTGTACATTACGAATAATTGAATACCGAATCTATAATCTAATCGCTAATAGTGTCTGATAAAATCCATTCGGGTCCTTAACGACCCCGGGAACTTCTACTAGAGAACATAGACGAATTTCATTCACCTTTACAGATCCGAAATAAAAGTCTCGGAACTGGGTGAGGAATTGGCGCCCATCTAAGCCTTTCATATTCTTTGTACCAGTCGTGAGCCCTGGTGTCCACTCCTGTCGACTAATCTTATCGCGAGCTTCGGCCTCAGAGTCACTAGATGTCAACTCTCCAGGCACAAGCCGTGCGGCGTATTTTGTGTTTACGATAGTAGCGTGGAGCGTTCCTGTGGTGCCATTGTAATAGGATCTTGGCTGTTTTGAGTCTAGCAGGCCTTGACTAGAGAGCTTCTCGAAGAGACCGTTAGCGATACGCCCAATCATTGTCCGCCAACCTTCAGGCCCATCTCCTCCCTGAACACCAGTGTAGGCAACCCGTAAGTTTTCGGGGTGAGCATCGTCCATTGTGCCTATGCCTTTCAAGTCGATCACCAGCGGATTATTACTTAAGTACCCCGAGTATGATTGTAGTATTGATTTGACTTTGGCGAAATCGCTATGATTTTCGAGCTTCAGCATAGCGAGGGTGAAATGGAGCTTCTTCGGCGAGACCACAGCGCATCTGAAACCAGGATCAGTTATCTGATCAGCTAGGCTGGAAAGGCTTGATTCAACCTCAGGAGAGTTGATCAAAGGGAGGCAGATAAAATGTGTGAACTTGAGTTTGCTAACGGACGATTTCTCCGATAAGTACGTCATCAACTTCGTCAGGTTCAGCTTCGAACGTGACTCGAGCCTCAATCGATCAAGTTCTGCAATAACAATCTTACTATCGTACTCACGTTCAACCGTAGATAGTTTTGACAGTCTTCGCCCAAATGCAGATTTGTGAAAATGGTGACTGAATTCACGTTCGACAATCCATCGCCCATCTTTTAAAGTCATACCGCTCACCTCCTCTTCGGACTCATCTTCGTCTTCAAAGATACCTGCGAACGGATTTTCCACGCCACAGATCGCCGAAACTGGTTCGTCCTCTTCGATCACGGATTTCGATTCGCTGAAGGCGCCCTTAGGAGCTTTCCACGTTCGAAGAATGAATTCGTTAGATTTAGGCTTCAGATCGACTTTGAGGACGCGGTATTTCGCTGCAGAATCTTCTGCAGTTTCGAAATTAAGGCCTGGGACGTCTGATATTTCCATACCAGTTTTTTTGGGTATAAATATCTTCATGCAATCCAGTACCAAGGTATGTGAAGATTGGCAACCAAAATCTGAACTCCCTAGAAATGGCAACCATATCTTTCGCGGGCTCAAGAACTGGAAGCACGATTACCGCTTATCTCCTACTATTGTCGTTTGTTCGTTGTTGATTCTATTATGAAAGCTCGAGCTGACCCAACGTATGACGTTGCACTAGACAACGTATGACTATTCATTCTAAGCGTTGAAGATTTCTCTAGTTACTTGTGCAGCTCTTGGGTGCGTGTGAGCTGATGAAGCCTCAGTTGCAGTCACAACTTGAAGTATGTCTTTTGTTGTTTTGAATGTATTAGAGGTCAATAGGACGGTCAAGGTAAGATGGAGGAATTCGCTCTTGGAATATTCGCGAATTGTGATAAGGCTGATCGTGAAAGTCCCGTGCAACCTCCAGACGTTTCACTGGCTGGTCGCTTTTACATATCGGCCTTATTTTTCGATGTGCTAACTCAGTTCTATTCCGATCGCACTCTTCCGCCGGACCTGGAAGAAAAGAGGAGGTACGCGAAATATCGAACAATACAAATCAGAAACGGCAAGCCATTGGATCAAACGCCGCAGAATCCACCTATCGCATCTTCAAACGCTCCCTTAGAATCTCTTCCAATTGTGCCTGAGATCAAAGCTATGCCTAAACCAAGCCAACCGAACTCAACTGGGTTCAAGTACGCGGAGAGCAGCGGTGAGGATTCCTCACCTCCTTTGGCACCAACACCAGCACCCAAAGGTCCTGCGGCTCCCCGACCAGTAGCACAACCATTGAGTAGGATTGACGAGGAGAGTACGGCGACCCCTTCGGTCTCACGAGGGGACGCTACGAATGCAAAGAAGAAGCTTCAGCAAGCTATATCGGCGATTGATTTCGCTGACTACCCAACTGCGGGCAAGCTCTGCACTGAAGCTCTTTCTCTATTGTCCGATAGTAGAACTTGATATAGTACTTTGGCAGATGCGCACAATCGACGTACGATATAAAAACCGATTGAAACATCCGATATACTGAAATATACGATACTGCTCTATTGTGCATGCATTTTTAAAGTCTACTGAGGAGGTCGGGGCTCAAATGGATTGGGCTTCGGAACCTCTGCCGGCTTGTGGAGGGGACTCACATTGAAGTGTGGAACGGGTGCGCTTGGGGCTGCCGGTTTGGGTGATACAACGGTTCTATTGAATGGGCTAGAGTCGGCTGGCTTGGGGGCCATGAACGGACTTGGATGAACGGGAGCCAC
The DNA here is from genome assembly GCA_004369235.1 of Perkinsus sp. BL_2016. Classification (NCBI taxonomy): domain Eukaryota; phylum Perkinsozoa; order Perkinsida; family Perkinsidae; genus Perkinsus; species Perkinsus sp. BL_2016. The sequence continues at coordinate 11,652 of SDXP01000025.1, forward strand.
TGGAGGTCGACTGAATGGACTCGCGTCAGCTGGTTTCGGGACAGAAGCGACAACGGGCTTCGGGGCCATAAACGGACTCGAAGACAAGGGCTTCAAGCCTGGGCTCGCGTCAGCTGGTTTGGGGGCCATGAACGGACTTGGATGAACAGGACCTGTTGGGGGTCTATTGAACGGACTCGCATCAGCTGGTTTCGGAACAGAAGCCATCAGAGGACTTGGGCCAGATGGGACGGCTGGTTTAGGCGCCATGAATGGACTCGGGTTGACCGGGAGTCTATTGAAGGGACTGGAATCAGCGGGTTTCATTGTACCGGAAGCGACAGCTGGTTTTGATGCCGAGGCATCACCCGACTTCACAACAGCAGGAGGGGGAAGCGTCACTGGCTGTGGAAGAACTGGTTTAGGACTTGCAGCCTGGACAGGTGCCAGCGGTGCAGGAGGCATCAATGGCTTAGAACTTGCAGCCTGAACAGGTGCCACTGGCAACACTGGCTTAGGACTTGCAGCCTGGACCGGCGCTACAGGGGCAACCGGAATCACTGGCCTAGGACTTGCAGCCTGAACAGGTGCCACTGGCAACACTGGCTTAGGACTTGCAGCCTGGAGTGGCGCTACAGGGGGGACCGGCATCACTGGCTTAGGACTTGCAGCCTGAACAGGTGCCACTGGCATCACTGGCTTAGGACTTGCAGCCTGGACTGGCGCAACAGGGGCAACCGGCATCACTGGCTTAGGGCTTGCAGCCTGGACTGGCGCCACGGGCATCACTGGTTTTGGACTGGCAGCTGGTACGGGAAGCGTAACTGGCAATGATGGTTTTGGGGCTGGTGCCGGTATCAGTGTACTAGTAGACGTTTGCACCGAGGGGCCAGGTTTGGTGGAAATCGGTGCAGGGACGGCGGGCTCCGTCTTAACACTAGCCCCCTCTTCCTTCTTCGCTACTCCCCCCAAAGACAAGGCATACTGAGTCTGAGACTCCAACGTTTGGAATCTGGCCTCATCATCCTCAACGTCGCAGGAACCCGCGCCGACGAGAGTGCATGTAACCTTTGCTCGCGGAGCAGAATATTTCTTGTACATAACATCTGATACTATACGCCACTTGCCACAGGAGCCGATCCCGCACTGAACCCAATTGATGGCAGTCTCTGGCGGAACAACAACTGCGGCAGCATCCTTCTTAGCCTTCTTGGCCGCTGGGTTGCTACCCTTCCCCTTGGCTCCTCGCTTACCGCCCCGTTTAGACGGCGTGGCAGAGTAATCAATTTCCATCACCTTCCGAGGCTGAACTGCACGGGCCGATCGACGAGGAGATCGAGGACCATCGTCTTCCTCGTTTTCAACGTCCTTCATCTCCTCCTTCTCACTCAAGGGAGAGTTATCTCCGGATGTCATTTATCAATGTACGAAGTCTAGCAAAACAACAATTCAATAAAACGCACCATATAATATCAGAGATATGCACGCCATGATATGTTCAATAGTTCGATATCCTTCCGACTGGATCTTGTCATGACTGGTTTAGGTGCTTCACATACTCCGGGCTTTTCCAAACGATCCCACAGCTTCGTTAGGGAATCACGAACCCAGACCAATGACTTAATGCTGCTCATCTCAGCTCTTTGGCCGAACACTTCCCGAGAATCTAGGTTGAATAACTCTGGAAAAATCGAGCTGATCTCAGAGCGAATCGAATTAACCCATGAGGGATCCCCGAATAAAACACGTTCTGCCCTACGGCAAATGACACGTATCTGTCGCAAGGTCTCTACCCTATTACTTGACCAGGTACTTGTCCCCGCGATTCGCAGCAGAATATCAAGAATCTCAATCACGCACTTCTCAAATCTCTCGAAGCGGTCGGAATGGCACATACTGGTAGATGGTCGACTCGATAAATGACGGAATCTATCAACTGCTTGAAATCCACTGCACATGCTAACACCGAAGCAATCACAACAAATGATGATGCATACCTGGACACATTTACTGCATATGAATCAGTGTTCTGTCTCTTACTAACCTCTCGGGCCGCGCGAATATTGTCAAATATCCTCATTTAATTTCTACGAGAACATCAGGCGTTAATATCCGAGGTGGCGACATTATCGAAAGGTTCCTACGGGCAACACAAGGAGTATATGTCGATTCAACTCAGAAACGGTCTACATGCGCCTGTACTACGATGTAGGCAATGAGAATAACGCCACTTTCCAAGACGAACTGACAAGCGTTACTTTTTTTACTCTCTGCGCCAGATGCTTGATATTCCAAGTGGTTCGGAGGTTCTGCGGCTGATAGGAGATCAAGTTTCCACCGCAAAACCCTCTGATACTAGCTCGATCAAGCTGCTGCTTCAGGAATTCAGAAAAGCCATTCCGCGTGGACGCTCAGAGAGTATTGAGGTAGTCGACTGCGGCTCTAGCGGTTTGGGCTTCTTTGCGACAGCTGATATCGTAATAGGCTCATGCATATTGATCGATCACCCGATAGTATCCGTTCTGGATTGTGAGCTCGGTGAAGCTTCGTATAGTGGTCAAGATGGATCTGATTCTATCGCGCTCGCCGAAAAGATTGGAATGTGCTTTAATGAAGACATAGAACGGGCTCTGGAGCAACTTCACCCCTTCCGCCTTGGGTCAACGAGTCCCGACAGCTCCGCGATTATTATACCTGAGTCTGTTCGTTCTTGTTTGAATGATCTCATCCCTGCAGCGATTAGCAAGGATTTGCTATTGAGAACAGTACAGTGCAACTCGTTGGGATTCTACACGTGCCCCGAACTCTGCTCTTACAACGATCATTTGCGTTTTCTCACCGGTACTGGGTTGTACCCTGTAGCCTCATTCTTCAACCATTCGTGTTCGCCAAATGTGTCGCATATGTCTTTCGGGGACGTAACCATATTTAGAGTGAATCGAAACATATCCAAGGGCGAGGAGCTTTTCATTTCTTATATTGGAACCGATCTCCTCTGTGAGTCGACGTCGGTTCGGCATGAGTTTATCGGCTCGCGTGATTTCGTCTGCCATTGTGAAAAGTGCTCGTTGCCTGAAACGGAGGATCCCTGGGTTGAAGAGCTCACACTTGATGTGCGTCTTTCATTGAAGCTTATATCACAGCCGGCTCGCCGATCGCAGTTCATGCGCAACTTACTCAAGACTCATTCGTTTATCCAAAGGGATCGATTGGAGCTTCAATTCATGCTATCTCGGGAGTTCAATGAGGCCGGAGCGCTCGGCTGGAAAGAGCTAATTGAGCACGCCGTTAAATATGATGACTTGTCATCAATAGCGATTATTTTTCATTACATGGTTCGTAATGGATTTTGTGAAGACCTCTTTAATTGTTGCTTCACGAAAGGTGCTATTACATTAGGACCTGAGCTGGGGAATCCTCGGAATCTTACCCGTCTATTTGAACTGACCGATTTCAATGATAACTCTGATCTATATCGAGAGTTTCGCAATATTGTTTCAGGTAGAGTTAAATAAGTAGTTATTCGGCAGTCTCGAGATGCATACTCCATATTTGCGCAAAAAATGTTTGAAATTTTACCAGGACTGTTTGTCGGGGATAGCAAAGACGCATATTCCGAATCAGGGCTTATCCATAACGGTATTCAAGCTATAGTCACTGCGGCAAGAGGTACGGTTTTATAGCTCTTCCTCTTTTATCAATTAGACCATCCAACTCCGTTTCCTGATCGTTATGAGTACTATGAGTGTCCGCTCCTTGACGATGAAACCGATGACGTTCTCCTACACATAGACGAAGTTTCGGATCGGATTCATTTTTCCATTCTATCCGGGAAACATGTGCTGGTTCATTGTTATCAGGGCGTTTCTAGATCTGTTGCGATCATCACTGGATACATTATGAATCACAGACGCCTTGAATTCGGTTCGGCTTATCGAATGGTATGCGAGGGGTATCCCCTAGCTAACATTGCGGATAACTTTCGAGAACAGCTACATGCATACGGGACGATATATGGATGGAACATGAATGCGAACACGCAGGCGCATCGGTTATTCCGAGCGAAGCATCGCCTGTGTGTTGATTCAGTGACCCCGGAGGGAGCAAGTTTCCGATTTCTGTGTCGTAAATGCCGGCAGTGCTTGTTTCTCGACATTCATTGTGTTGGAATCTCTAGTGACAACTACCGGCTGGAATGTTTGCAATGGATGTCTGATCAGGTAGACGCGAGCAATGAAGGGTCTTTGGTTTGCCTTCGGTGTGAGTGTAAAATCGGTCATTTCAATTGGTGTGGACTTATGGGGGATTATGCGAATCCCGGTTTTATCGTCACTGGCTCGAAAGTCGATCGAATGCCAATGTCGAGCGCGTATAAAGGAGCTGGGTTTCCCAGAACCAAATTTTAACCGTAAACAATAATGCCCGGTATAGTTAGATAGTCTCTATACATCATTCTATTTGCAATCTAGGTTATATCTGTAACAATTAGCGACTGTCAGATAAGTCATCGTTTTCCTCCTCTTCGTCGGGAAAACGCTTCAACAAAATGGGTTTCCCGGTTATTTTCAGTGGCACGTTGCTCCGACATAGGGGGCAAGAACGATTTCTGCCTAGCCAACGCTGTATACAGCCAGGATGGTACTTGTCTCCGCAAGGCAACCCTTGTTGCTCCGATTCCTCCCGGATCTGGTCCCTGCAAATTCCGCACCTGTCAGCGACAAACTCCTCGGTGAGAGTTGGGGACATATCAAAGTGCTCCAAGTCAATCATTGCGGGTGTTTTGCGGATAACAACTTCTACGCGGCGGTTGTCCTCAATTATCGAAACGGTATAACTGGATTGATCCGGGTCGGTAGCCGCCTTGAAATCAAACGCTACCACTGAACCCTCGAGCCTCGACTCAAAAAATTTAGAACCAATGCGCGTCACTTGGAATAGGCCCTCCAGCTCGCGCACTGTTGGGGGCACAACGACAGGGTGAAGGAGGCTATTGTGAACTCGGTTAAATATAAACCGGAATTCTGTCGAATCTTCATTGCCCTCAGAATTTGTGCTGTGGAAGACAAGAAAGTCTTCCATTCTCCCTTTACTCCAGCTAGTGGAGAATCGAATGGATGTGTGGCTTCCTACACCTCTTCCTGAAACGACCAGCTCTGGTTCCGAAAATCGCGGAAGAGACTTGAACCCCAAACTCTCGGGGGAAACGGGACGTCTTTCAATCACGTTCTCTCCGCGTTGTTTGGGACCTCCAAGAATTCGGAAGGAAATGCGAGAAGAGGCTCCGTCTAGGTAAACAGCTTGAACAGATGCCAAAAGAGGCAGCCCGAATACCCAGCTCATCTCCCCAGGGGCGAGCACGATGCGTGTTGGACAAAATCGACTGTTATCGGAAATGATAGAGTCGGTGTTGACGATTCCTGAATATGCAAGACTACTTGCAAGGATATTGATGAATCGCCTGCCGTCAGGTTGTTTGCGTAACGACATTTGCTTCAAGAGATTGGTCTTGGCAGGACCGTGACCGGTAGAGCACTCCATGAACAATCTTCCAGATGCCCCAATTATGTATTTCACTTCTTCAGGAATGAGATGGTTCAGTAACAATAGACCATGTGCTTCAGGAATGATGACATCATCCTGATTCGGAATAAACGTCACTAATATTCCCCGAAACATTTCTTCTCCAGACACATGTAGATTTGATGTGAACTGCCATGCATTTCTCCGCTTGTCCACATGGAAATAAATATCGACCTGTCCCGCAGAAAGAGGCGGAATATTTGGATTCAATACAACGTTCCAACGTGGCAAAGCGCGAGTGTTCCGACCGACAACATCTAAATCTGCCTTGAGTTCAATCACGTGGTTGGCCCCGATTTCGGATGTGGGACCGAGCGCAAGCTGACCGGCGGTATCGCGTCCGGTGACGGAATACCCTTGACTGTAAGTAATATGCACGAAATCAGAGTAGAAGCCCACACTTTCACTCAAACTAAACTCATCCGCGCAGGTAAATCCTTCCGCAGCAACCCCATTCGACAAAATGGACCTCTCTTGATAATTGAAACCAAACGAGTGCGAAACCAAAGCTTGGTAGCAATCCACGAAGGGTGGGCATTCCCCTTTCGCGTACAACCAAGTATCCCGTCGGTTGAAGGAAACACCTACGAACAATCGCTGACCTGGGTTTCCAACCGTCACGGAGAGTACCATGCTCGTGAAATCCGTCGCAAAAGTTGCAATATCACTCGAACATCGAACGAGTGAGAATATTCCGTAGAAGACAAAGAAACGATTCATCGGATCGGGAAAAAAATTCCGACTCCTCCACAATGGACGCGATCTACATTTTCGACTCGAGCGGGCAACTAGTCACATCTCGCCGGTACTCTGTAATGTCGGACGAGCAAGGTCAAGGTCGGAACATGACACTTCCATCTGAGTTTCTCAAGGGAATAGCCTCTAGATCGCGATATCAAATCCTGTCGCCGATTTTCGTGGACAAGAGTTCAAGTAAAACTTACCTTGCTATTGAAGTGGATGGCGTCTGCTTAGTTGGCGAGGCGTCCAGTAATAATGTTCTCGAGATACACGTTTCATTGCAAGTTCTCTATTCAATTGCTAATACGTTGCGGAAATATTACGGGAAGCCGCTGACGGATGAGTTTAGTTTGAGTGAAAGTGTGGGCTTCTACTCTGATTT
>SDXP01000440.1:0-18292 GCA_004369235.1 Perkinsus sp. BL_2016
GAATTGAGGATGTTGGCGAAACCGTTTCAGTTGGAATTCGGTAAACAGCAGATCGAAATTCGTTTGTCAAGAAAATGGATTGAACAAAAGAATTCATGTAACAGGTTGCACCTTGATTTAATAATCCAACATATCCGGTGACAGATTTAGAATCGTAATTTGTGAAATTATGCCATAAAACACCAGTTGAATCTTTTACAACGCGAACTTTCAAGATAATTTCCATTTTACCCTCAATAGAAGCTAATGGAACGACGTTTAATTCGGGGATTCCATTTTTAATAGCTTTTACGGAACAGAAATGATTGAATCCCCAATCAGGTTCATCTTTGGAGAAACGATGGAAAGATGATTGGGAATATCCATTGAGAGGGGGAGAATCATTAAACTTCGGTGCGGGAGAGGATGAGAAAATTGAAGCTGAAGAATGTTTTTTTAAATTTGGAGAAGCCGCTGATAATTTAATCTTTTGAGATTCATCCAAATTTGGATTATAAATTCCTAAAATAAATTCGGCACAGACATCAGGAAATTTGGCGGTATTAGGCGATAAATTTAATCCAATCATAAAATTATTAGGTGTCCTTTCTGTCAAATTATAGTTAATAATCCAATCCGTCCCGCCAATACTGAAAACTGGACTACTTTCCGATTTATAGCAATCAGTTAAATCCCAAACGAATTCCCCTTCTTCAATAATTTCTAATTGAGTCGGTTTAAAGTTTTCAATACCAGAAATAATGTGAAAATTTGGCTTATCATTGGTGCTAAGGGACACTTGTGATAAATTCATATTCTCAATCGAATCAGAAGTACTGCGCTCAGTACAAAGTCTTTTTACAGCATCAACTTGCATAGAATTATCAAAATTGGATATTTCTTCACTGGAATTGCGCATTTCCACGTCTAAAAAAGAATGAAAAATCGTAAAATTACCAACCAGCCAAAATGTACCTTCTTCTTGATTCCCACTACTCATCCTGGTTGAGCTAACTGGTACCCCTGGAAAGAAGTGCCCTATTCTATCTAAATTAAAGCAGAAACTAAAACTTTTCCTGAAAATGTCCCGCAGAGTCTTTACAAAGTTCTTTCAATTTTATAATACGATCCTAAACAAGCACAAGTATCCAGTTCAGATCGTGACAGGTGGTGCTTTATGGTTCACGGGGGACATACTGTGTCAATCCTTTGTACAAACTGTTCAAATGATTAAATATGACGAGCAGCCACGGAAGGGGCTTAAGGAACAGGAAAATTTACAGACGACTTCTAGTGGGAAGAGGAAACCGATTGAATTGGATTGGCAAAGACTTGGTAGGATGACTTGCTACGGGTTATTTGTATCTGCTCCAGTTTACGCCTTTTGGTACAGTTACCTTGATCGCTGGAGTCACCGATTCTTTGCTCAAAGAGCCTTGAAACCGTTGCTTTCTGATGCAGCTGTTATCCTGCCGGCCCCTTTACGCCACTTTTTCCAAAGATTCCCTCGATTAAGTTCTCCACTGAGGTTGCCAGTGATCAAAGTTTTGGAAAGGATGCCGGAAGCTGCCACACGAAGAGTATGGGAAATTATTGGCTTTAAATTGGCAGCAGATTGTTTTTTATTTGATCCGGCCTATTTGGCATTATTTTTCACCACGACAAATGCAATGGAAGGTCGTCAACCGAATGAAATTTTAAATAAGCTCCGAACTGACCTTTTACCGACTTATTTGGTCGACATTGCCGTCTGGCTACCGATTCAAACCATCAATTTCCGTTGGGTTCCCGTCGTATATCAGGCATTATTCGTTCAATCCTGTAATATTGGCTGGAATGCTTATCTTTCCTTTGTCCAGCACAACGGCAGCGAACATTAAAATAAAAATATAATAGAATTTATGTTGCGAATGATTATAATTTTATTAATGCCAAATTAATGAACTTTGTTGAACCCAGATGGATTGTTGCTTTGCCATCTCCACAAATCTTGACACATTCTGTCTAAACCAAGTTTAGCTTCCCAATTCAATTCCTTCTTTGCCTTGTCGACTTGGGCAATGACCCGTGCGGCATCACCTGCACGTCTTTCGACAAACTTGTACGGAACTGTTATGTTATTTATGGAAGCAAAAGTATCGCGCATTTCGCGGACTGAAGTACCCGATCCTGTTCCCAAATTCACAATCAAAACACGGGGAGATTCGGTAAGATCGGAATCACGTTCTAATCTTTTGAGGGCAGCAACGTGGCCTAAAGCCAAATCAGTTACATGAATGTAATCTCTGATGCAGGTTCCATCAGCCGTGGGGTAATCTTTTCCAAAAATGCTAAGGAAGGGTAGTTTTCCAACGGCCACTTGAGCGACGAAAGGCATCAAATTATTCGGAATACCACGCGGATCTTCACCGATACGACCAGAAATGTCAGCACCGACTGGATTAAAATAGCGAAGAATGACTGATTGCATTTTAGTTGGTGATTGTTTAACGACATCTTGGATGATTTGTTCAATGAAAGCTTTTGTACTGGCGTAAGGCGAGACTGGAGCCAATTTGCAGGTTTCTGGAACGGGAATTTGTGTGGTGTCACCGTAGACTGTTGCTGATGATGAGAAAACGATTCTAGAAATGTTACCGCATTCCTTCATGGCACGGAGAAGATTGAGAGTTCCGGTGATGTTGTTATCGTAGTAATTGAGAGGTTTCTCCCATGACTCACCGACAGCTTTCAATCCGGCGAAATGGATTACACCAAAGATTTCTGATTGACTGGAGGAAGACGATTGATACTTTAAAAGGACTTGAACGAGTGCCTTGTAATCCAATAAGTCGACTTTATGGAAATCGATCGGTTCCCCGCCAGTCAATTCAGCAACCCGACGCAAAGATTCCTCAGAAGAGTTTATCAAGTTATCGATAACGACCACTTTGTACTCCCCCGTACGAAGCAATTCTAAACAGGTGTGACTACCGATGAAGCCGGCCCCGCCGGTCAACAAAATTGTCTTCTTCCCACTGCAAGCGGTGGCAATAAAAAGAAAAAGAACTGAATAAATTAATTGTCCAAAGTGCGTCATGGAGTGCCCCGTAAATTAAAACGAAAGCCTTTTGAGTGTGTCTGTGTAAACCAAATATTGCCAAAATGGGCAATACAAGCATCCATAAAAGGGAACATTAAAATTAAAATATTAATTAAAAATTTCAACAAGAAAGGAAATTAAAGTTTAAGTTTAAATTACTTGAATGGATAGAAAGTTTCCGATTTTAAACTTTAAAATCTTCAGGACACACGATGAACATTTCCCCACTTTCCCAGCGGAGCTCATCGAAAGGAATTCCCGAGACTTTGGAAGAAGTTGTTTTAAGAAGTGAAGAAAGTAATGTGGCCTTATTGAGAAACGAATCTGAAGTGGATCGATTGAGCCATTCCGATGAAATTTTGAATCCAATCAAAGTTCCGATACACTTTTACGAAGGATCCGGTTATGGGGGAGCCTTTCCTTCTACGAGTGATCAGCAATTATGGCCTGGACCACGTGGCGGTGCTTTTATTTGGTTAAGTTGCAGTGGATCAAGTGAAGCACAACAAGGTGGGATATTGAGATCAAAGCAGAAAGTCAAAATTCATCGACTTGAAATACAAATTCATGCTGCACAAGAAGATCAAACTGCTGCCCTGTACAGCTGCCGTGAGGCGGAATTGCAACGATCCAATCCTACTCTTGGATTCTTTAAAACGCTTTTCAGGGATCCGCGAAAAGCAATAATCCATCCGGTCAGTACGATAAGTGGCCTCGAAGCACAAAAGCGAACCGATCTGGGTTTGATGGCTGATTTCTCATTTGGAGCTTTGGGTGGCCGTGACCCGCGTCCAATTATATGGAACAATGTGAAGGGAAAAGCGACGGAATTTGATCCGAAATCACTGAAGTGTCGTGGGGAAGAGGATTTGTTGAGGGGCGGGGCGAGTGCAATAAGTAGGGAACCTATTTTTGATGAAAGTAACGGGACCTTTTTGATGATTCAGAGGACTGACAGGATCGGAAGTGACATCCGCTACTCCCAATTCCGATTGATTGTATTAATTCCAGGTTGGCCACGTATTGCAACATTCATGGCCCCCCGAACCCTTTCTCTAACCTTGCTGTCCGTCTCCGACGACTGGGTCCTATGTTCCGCCGTATTCCACGACCGTCGCCTATTCTACGTAGTAAGCAAAAAGGAGGGCCGCTTGATGGCCGTGTATCAAAGTTGCGTGAATGGGATGAAAAAGTTTGTCAATCTTTGCGAGGAACGGACTGGATTGGAGATGGTGGCGTTGATGGGGGACGGGTCGTTGCGGAGGTACTTGTTTCCGCGTATTCAAATTGAAGTTGCACGTTTTGATGGTGCGGCTGGGTTGTTGAACAATTTTCCTGTCGCCGAATTCGAAACTGTCTGTGATGGACCTTTTGACCAAGTCACGCACTCTGTCAAATCAGGCCATTTCGCACGAATCGGCTCCACTCTCCTCCGTCTCAACTCCAAATTTGTCATTGAACAAGTCCGCCAATTGACCCCTCAACGTCTCTTCGACTTTGTCCTCTTCCCTCTGTCCCGTGACGGTCAAATGTGTATTTGTGTGCTGGGAATGGATCCGTACTCGGGTCGCATTTCCATGAATATTGTTGACGGAGGGGATGACATGATCATTGTAGCCAAAATATCTTTGGGTTCCCAAAGCGGTCCGATTGAAGAAATGAGCCTCGTTTCACCCATTTACGTTCCCACCAAGATTAATAAATGAAATGTATATTTATTTTTGCTTTATTTCCCTCTTCTCTTTTTTATCCATTATTAATGATGACGACGACGGGATCCAGCGGGTAAAATATTATCGAGACTGACAGCTTCAAGGACCATACCGCCTCCTTCAGCTTTAAGTGCGTCAACATTTTCTTCACTTCCTAGCAAGGCGGCAGTAGCCGGATAAACGGGCTCAAATGGATTCTCCTGAACGAAGCCATCGTCTTCCACTTCCTCCTTGTCAAGGTAAAAGGAAGTTTCCTGTTCAGGTGTCCCGGAAATTATCTCATCCTCTTCAAAATTTACGGTATCATCGGCCATTTCGTAAATTTCGTCTTCATCCTCGTCCTCATCCATTAATTGATCGGAGAGAAGCAAAGCCGCCGGGTCCTCCTCCTCATCCTCCATCAGGTAAATGTTTGATTTCTCATCAAAACTATGTAAATTAAGAAGACGATAAAAGGCCGAAATAAAAATAGGGCGTCTTACTCTTCTGGGTCGTAATGTTCCATAATTAAATTGAAATTGCCCCATGTTCTTATTTTAAATTGAGTCAAAGGAATAAAATAATTATATTTTTTAAAAAAAGAAGGTAGAATTTTAATTTATTTTTTAAAAAAAGAAATGATAAGAAATTGAAGAAACTTAATCTTCATTTACAGGTTGAAATTTTGGATTAAACAAACAAACGATTCGCAATTAGGAAATGAAAAACAAAGTAATAAATCTTTTTAAATGATCCAGATCGCATTTGTTAAAAAGCAGAATTAAAAAGTGAAAAATAAAAATAAATGTATTTAGCATTATAGTCTCATTTATTTAGAATAAAAATAAAACATTAATCCAAATAAAAGGGAAGCAAATAGAAAAAAAATAAAAAATAAATTAAATGGTGACTGCTTGACTGCTTCTTTTTCATGTTCTTGGCGGTATTTGTTGACAATACTGGCAATTTCTTGTGGGTCTTCTCCCCAAATACCGTGGCGATCATTGAAATAATCAGAAGTTGGTGGGAAATAATTGTTGAGGAAATCCATTTCGTATTGTGATTTAGAAAAAGGAAGTAAATTTGAATTTGATGAAGATGATGATTCACCGAAAAGGGTTAAACGCCATTGAATGAATTGACCAGGGAATGTTTTGAAAGTATCACGTGGTGGTCTGTTAATAACGTGAAGGGTCCATGATCCCAATATTTCAATTTCATCCCAAAAGGCAACAGTGGAAAATGTCCATCCCATCAAACCAACTTCAGAATCATCATCCGATGGCCGGGGTGATGTCAATGGAACACACGTGCCAGAAGGCGAACACAAACGGAATACTAAATCACCCCTTCGACCATGCTTTACCTGAACCGTTACGGACACACGTTCAAGTTTAAGAATTTCAGCTAATTCAAAGTATTTCCAGTGGAAATTGTAATCCAAATTGAGGGTGCTGGTGAGGGTGCCATCAGGAGCGGCTTCAATAGATCGTTTCACTTGCAGCCAGGGGAGGGAACGGATTTGAGGTGGATTTTTGAGGGTCAGAGTGCGTGCAGATTGAACTAAACGCGTGGCATCAATTTTACCGTAACCGAAAAGTGTACTGTACAATCTACCGACACCATTACCGAACCAGGAGGGATCATTCAAATTTACAGGAACAGAAGTGGTTACAAGTAAATGTTGCATATCTCGCCAGGTCAATTCAGGTCGGATACTCAATGCCAAGGCCATAATACCAGCAGCTAAAGGAGCCGCAGCAGAAGTACCTCCATGTTGATCGGTACAACCCCCGTTTATGTCAGTTGTACTGATTTTTGGAAGGGATCGATCTGATTTTGATTGGCCTCCACTGGAATAAGTTACTGCCAGCATTGCTGCACATTCTTCCATGTAGTAGGGGGTTGAATTGTCGGCGGAAATGGCACCGACAGTTAATGCGAAGGCTCCATTTGCGTATCCATCGTAATTGCAATTATCCTTGCCGAGTTGACCGTTTCCGGCGGCGAAAACGAACAAGGAACCTTTTCCGCCCCTTCCATTCATCAATCCGTTGAGGAATGCGCGCAATACAATTTGATCCGGTCCTTCCACACTCTTCCCGTCATCTGCCGGTCCCCAGGAACAACTGTAAATATCATTCAAATCGTTACGGAAAGTGATGGCAGCGGCTTCCTTATGCGCATTAATCTGACCTCCAAGTAATCTGATGGCGGAAACGGATGCACCCGGTGCCACCCCCGAATTACCACAAACCCCTGAAGCTTTGGCTACAATTTGACCTGCGCATCGTGTCCCGTGACTGTCTTGCTGAAGTGAAGGATTTGGTAGTCTTCCTGGAACGATCGCATTAAAATCTTTGGATAAATCTGGTCGAAGTGATCCCTTCAAATCTGGATGACTAAAATCGATCCCATCATCAATGATACAAACTGTAACTCCCTTCCCCGTTACCCCATCCCGCCAAACTGGTAGAACATTCACGTCGTTTCCCGGGAATGCGGAATTATTGAGCTGCCATGGCAAATTCTGCAAAGTCCAAGCCTTCCCAATAAATTGAGCTAAAATAAATAATTTCCACTTTAGAACTGAATTCATAAAAACTATCCTCTTTTTTTTGATGTTATCCAAATGCTCTTCTCTTGCTCTTTATAAATAATTTGAATCAATTTTTTAAACTCTCGCAATTGTAACTAAAAATACTTTTTGATACTATACCACGGTCCAGGGCGGGGTTTTAACGTATTAAATTGTATTATGTATGTATGTACACATATGATGTAATTTTATTTATATTTAATCATTCTTTAATGTTTTGATAAAGGACATCTTCCCACCGAAAAAGGACGGATCAAGAAGATTTTGAAGGGTTGCCCATTTGCGATCATCCAAATCATTAGGAAATCCCTTCAATTCACGAACCAAATCATCGACAGCGTGAACCTGCTTGAGTAACATTTCAATTGGTGATACTTTGACTGATCCCGATGATGATTCTGTAGTATTATTAGTAGTTATAATGGTATAAAGAGATTCGTTCACGGCGCTGGCGAGGATGGCTAATCTGTGCTTCGTTTCAAAGTAAAAGGCACAGGGACTGCTCTCAGGATCCGAGTAAGCCAATATTCCGAGATATTCCTGAAAAACTGGTTCGAATTCATATGTAACATGTGGAAGAACCTCATTCTGAATCCAAGAAAGTGCAGCGGGTGTGTCTCTTTTCCGAATTAGCTCAATAAAATGTTGTAATTTGAGGAGAAAGAGACTTTCCTGCAAAGGTTCCTCCCCAACAAATTGTTTCCAGTGCTCCTGGATGAGACTGATCGCGTCAATGATCAACCCACCACGAACTAATCTGATAACCTCCGCTCGATAATCAAGCGACTTAAAGTCATCTTCGCAAGTGTTACAAGGTAATTTATTGAAAGTCGACAGGTAACCACAACGTATGAGCCAATCCATTACGAGCCTGTCCACAGTATCCAATGACATTTGTTAGTATCGATAGCAGGGGGGATTACAATTAGAGATTGATGATTAAAAACCTTTTCCTTTTTTGCATCTTAAATCTTAATAAAAAAAGAGCTGTAAATCAATAATAGATGATTAAAATAAAACCATTCACTTTAACTAAACGAATTGAATAAACTTGATAATATTGAGTATTTTATATTCAATATTTACCCTGCTTTTCTTTTTACAGGGGGACTCAAGCGCGCGCCAAATTAAAATGATAAGCAGCTCATATTACCCGCCATCAACCCCCCAACGTGACAATAATTCCATTAAAAGCAATCCCATCAGTACTATTACCACTCCAAACAAAATCTCCAACTTCAAATCCAGTAAACATTTTGGTGTTTTTTAATAATTTACAGATGATTTCTAACCTTTTTTCTAGCCAGTCCGGATCCATCGACGACTGATTTCAAATCGATGCCAGTGAATGAAATTTTATCATCAGCCAATTCGCGTTCAGCTTTTCTCCAGTCGTTGCAGCGGTCGCGGGAACGGGAGGAAAAACGGGAACGAGAATTTCAAGTTGAAAAGGAACAACGTGGAATTGAAATGATTCTGAATATGAAAAGTATAGTGGGTCATCATCATCATATGATAATGGCATCAAAGATAAAAAGTATAGTGATGATTACGACTCCTCAAAGTCAAAGCCAAATGATTATGCGACATCTGCAAGTAATCTTTATGATCCGGGTACATTTTGTGATACTCGCGATACTAATAATTTAAATTTAATGGGTACTCCGATCATGTCAAGACGTCGTTTATCATCCAATTCAAATTCAAATTCAAATTCCAATTCCATTGGCTCATCGTATAACAATGCAACTTCAACTTTGTCCCCAAAAAACTCACAATCACAACCACAATCACAATCACAATTACAATCGCAATTACAATCACAAAAGCCCCTCAAACCTTTGAATACTTCCACTCCCCTAAGCCAATCAAAATTATCTTCCCACGCTTTCACAATGCCTTGCACAGATGAAATTGATTACAGGGCAAAAGAAGATTTTTCCACCAAATTTAGTGAAAATTCGTCCGCTGATTTTAGGAAAAAGTATGAAGATAATTATAATTTTGTTGCAAACCACAATAGTAAACATGAAACAGTTACAGATTCAAATATCAGTAATTCTTATAAAGAGAAAGCTATCGCTAGCAATTCTTCTTATATTGTGGCTAATACTGATTCTTATACCACAAAATCTGTTCCCACTCCTCCCCACGATGATATTAAATCCTTGATTGACACGATAGTCGAATCCCACACCGCTTCCCTAAAAAATGACATTCAAAATCTACACATTGAACTAATAAAACAATCCGTCGCCCAGCAAAGCGCCTTCCGATCCCTTCTGGAAACTTACCTCCCCATGACGACTAAATTGATGGAAACCCTGAGTGAGACGAGGGAGGAGAATGAAAAACTCAAATTGAGAATTGAAGAATTTTCGAGGCGTCGTTAAAATAAAAGTAAAAGTAAAAGGATTTATAATACCAGATGAATACGTGAGTAAACGTGTAGTTTTTTCACTTTCACTTTTATTTATATTTTCAAAAAAATGTGTTTAATTGTAAATTTGGAGTGTGTCAGAGTCACGCTGAAGGGCCCAAATGTTAAGTCGATCAAATTCTTCCAAACAGTTTTCAATTATTTCAGGGGTGAAACCACGTGATCTGCATTTCTCACGAACAAGGGGTAAAGATAGGATCTTGGAATCTGAATCGTTATTGGATCGACGAATTAAATAATTCTGGTCCAAAGCCAATTCACAAACGACACGGTAACAGCGGGTTGTCGGGGTTGCTTCCAAATCTCTGTGACGGGAATGGCTTGTGTTGGCACGGTGAATGTCGACTGAGGAACGAGAAACTTGAAGAAGACGCATTGCTTCATCAACATCCCCGGAACTGACACTTTCACGTAAATTCAACTTGGCCATGGCGGAGGCAAGACGCAAAATGGCAAGTAATGTACGTGCAGTTGTCATTGTACTATCAGGGGTACTCAAATCTCCTAAACGTAAGCTAACATAAGCACCTGTAATGTAATCAATCAAGGAACTGGGGACAACGGGGGTTAAAGTCTTTGCATAAGATAGGAAACGACGTAAAAGGGTCAATGGAACCAAATCACCGGAATTGGAAGTGGATTGTTGTTCATCGGCTGAAATTGAACTGAAAGATTTACCAGTACGATGAACATTTGTAACATGTTGAGCAAGACGAGTATCTAAATCCAAATCAGGGGTATCAAGGATCAAGAACATTAAATCGAAACGAGAAAGTAATGCCGGGGGTAAATTAATATTATCACGTGGGCTCTTCTTAGGGTTATAACGACCACCAAGAGGATTAGCAGCAGCAAGAATGGATGAACGAGCATTAAGTGTAGTCGTGATACCGGCCTTACTGATTGAAATTGTTTGCTGTTCCATGACTTCGTGAATTGCAGTTCGATCATTTTCGTCCATCTTGTCGAACTCGTCAATACAACAAATACCATTATCAGCAAGGACAAGGGCTCCCCCTTCAAGGATCATTTCCCCGGTAACTGGGTCCTTCATGACAGCTGCAGTTAAACCCACCCCTGAACTACCCTTACCAGTGGTATAAACGGCACGTGGAGCAATTTTGGAAATGTACTTGAGAAGCTGAGATTTGGCAACACCAGGGTCTCCCATTAAACAAATGTTTACATCACCACGAATTCTCATTCCATCCGGAAGGGTACGATTAACACCACCAACCATGAGAACCAAAAGTGCCTTTTTAACATCTAAATGACCATAAATTTCGGGTGCCAAAGAACGAGCAAGACGATCATACATTTGAGGGTCAGATGCCAGGGCTTGAAACTCAGAAATGTCTTCAATTATTCCACTATTATCAACTGGGTTTGACTTGATCTTTAACTGTTCAATGTGATGTGCAAGTAAATAAGTGTCAGTTAATAAACCCGCCTTTATGGCCTTGAAACCGGAATAAGGACGTGGCATGTAAATACCATCAATTACAACGTGATCACCGGGATTACAAGTACGACACAAATCACCGTACAAGTTAACTGTCATTGAACGGGGAATGTGGCCCATTGGAACTTGATCAGTTAATTCTTGAATACGAGCCTCTTGAAATTTAAGGAAACGAGAACCGCGACTTTGAAGGAAAAGCTGTCCGTGAACTCCATTCGATTTACACTCCTCACTGGGACATTCAATTAGGGGCATAAAAGCGGTGGAGTTGACTTCTTGATAAATTTCGTATCCACATTGTTCACAGGTATAAGTACCAACTTGAAGTAATGGTTTAACCTCAGTTACCCTGGTAATTATACCACGAAGTTTTACCATGTGACCAACAGTATCAGCGTGAATTTGTCGAACAGCCAGGGTTGGAATCTTGGAACGTGCCTTGAAAGTAACAGAATAACGACGCATCAAACTAGCTGGGACTTGTAATGGTCCAGTTATTTTGGTGTCAATTCCCTTTGCAATCATACGAGCTTGACGATGTGAGGCGATAACGGAAACTGCGTCCATTTGAGAAAGTTCAGGGTTTATTGTTGATTCTGGCATAATTGAATCGATGGCTTGACTGAATAAGTCAACGTAACGGTGAGTATTTGTTTCAATTGATTGAATTAAACCATTAATTTCTTCATTTCCATCTTCATCAAATGATTGTAAATCATCTAAATGAATTAAAATTGTTGATCGTCGTCCATTTGCAATTTCTTCCAATTCATTCAAATACTTGTGGGTGCGAACTGATCCTGAGCCGGGAATTAAAGTTTCACTTTCAAATTTACTCAAAAATGATTTAATTTTTTCTATGAAAAATAATAATAATTGAATTCCTTTCTGGTGATTCTTACCTAATTCTTGGTCATAGTTAATGGGAAGGTAAAGGGAAGTAGGCCTATTTGGGTCAAATGTTCTACGATTAATCATGGAAGTTGCAGCACCGATTCCAGAATTGCTGGAATTATTAAAAGTTAAACTAGACATTATTTTAAACGAGAATTAGCTTGAGAATGAGTGTATATAAAGGGGGTATGAATTTGCGCGCGCTCTCAATTTAATACACACACAATACCAGGGTTGTCAAAATTTACCCTAAATAGGAAAGTTGCCTATTTGCTTTGTTCGCAATTATCCTACCAAGTGAATTCCTTCTTCCAAGATCCCAAGAAATCATTTTCCCGCTTTCATTTTCTTTAATTGACAGCCAACAAATGTGTTTACAAAGATTTCGGGATCAGGTGTGATGAAATATCGAAATTTGTTGATCTCAAATATTCACATTATTTGGTACTTCTTTATGGACTTTGTGGTTTCTGAATTCGCAAAGGCTTATCCATCCGATTTAAAAGAGTGGGGCGACGAATCAATTTGGAGGATTTCACTTTATCATCGCTTAACTGAGATATTCAAACCATTCGATTTCGAGAACTGGTTTCGTAGTCTCTCTTTGATATTAATCATATTCTTCTTCATCTTTAATAAATCAAGCTTTTATTTTCTTTGTTCTAACCTAATTTCGTCTGCTTTTTCCGTGTTTAAAACGAACATTCGATCTTGACTTGTCAATCTTTGTGTTTCAGCAATATAAAGCCATTGTTCGGCACCAACAGGTTTGTATTTCTTGTCATGTACGTCATAATGTCCATTGACTCCTAATAAAGAAGTCATTGAGCTTGTTGCTGCAGCTTTGACACCATCATCAGTATTTCGCACTGGCATACTGAAGAAGAAGTTATTTCCTGGATAGCTCAAATGGTCCGAAGCGACAAAAGCGAATAGCAAATGATTCTTATAATCTTGACCATCAATAGAGTAAGAAGAGGGAGTTTCAAGCAATTGTTTATAATCAACCATATGTTTGTTGGATACTCGATGATATTTCATATTATATATTGGCGTCTTTACGGAAATAGCTTTATCTGAAAAATGAGCAAAATAAACTAGTGAAATGTTTGGTAACTGAGGAGCGTATTTTTGGAGAAGACGTTCTAACATTGCATTAAATTCATTTATAATTCCAAAGTATCCTCCGGAAAACTTTCCGCAACCAATTGAAGGAATAGTTACGACGGCATTTTTATTTTTCGCTTTTGATTCATCATTAGCAAATCGCAAAAGGGGCAAGAGACGTCGTTCGTATAGTTTAAAGTATGCATTCTTATCTAGCGAACCATTGGCAAATACTTCTGCATAATCAACGTTACATCTTGATATAAGAAGAGCACCCGGCATGAACATTAAATATCCGTCAAAGGAGTTTGGGTGTATCTTTGGATTTAGCCAATCTCCATTGTCAAATATTTTGACATGCATGACTATGCTGATTTCTCCGAGAGCTCTTGCATCCTGGGAACTCCAATTGGATCTGGTTGAATAATATTGTTGATCAGCGGACACCGATGGCATTTTTGAACCAAGAAGTGCATCAACAAATTTATTCACTGACATTTGTCGTAATTGCTGCCCGTTTTGAACACTCATTAACCTTAAACTTTCCTTTAGTCTAATCCCTGCCAAGTTGATGTTATGTTCTAGTTCAGTTTTAAAAGCCGAAATCTTTTCAAGGCTTTTATCACTCATGATAATGCGATAACCACTTTCTAAGCAGGTATAAGGGGATGATGTTTCAGACCGCTTTACACCTACTACGGCCCTTCTCGTTTGGTTTGATATCGCTTGTCTTGATCTACTCTCCTTATTAAAGATGAACACAAAGGCAATAGTGAACAATAAAATGACAGATAGTATCAGAACAAAAATATTTCTTTTCTTTTTCAAAAATGAGTTTGACCCATTTTCTCGACTTCGTTTCTTTTCAAAAAATGTCTTGGAACCATTTTCTTGATATCCTTTCGTTTCTAAAAAGGAATCTGGTGCATCTTTTTCTAGATGTCCCTTTTTTTCAATAAAATTTTCTTGATATCCAGTTTTTTCATTAAAATTTTCTTGATACGGACGGCTCATGTTTTTGACTATACCAGCCCCGGTCGCTCATGAAACGAATTTATGGAGCAGACCCACGTGGACACTCATGACCTCAATTATTGAATCCCGATTTAAACATGGAACGAATTAATCGAGCAGACCCACCTCAATTTTTGAATCCCGATTTGATCTTCCTTTCTTTCTTTCCAGAACGATAGAGGGCCTGGTGAAATTCAAACTCTCCTCTATTAGATTCTTGGATGCTGGAACTACATCGATTCGTGCACTGATCTCCTTCTGGATGGCATCAATATTGCAAAAACATAACCATATATGTAATTGTAATTTAATAATGGGAATTTTTAAGTCTTATTTCCTTGAAGAGATAGATAATCAAAATACATGAACTGATATTAATTGGATTGGAAGATACTTTATTTTATGGTTGTTCTTATAGTTTTGAACATTTTCAATTGGTCTTGATTTTCTTTTTAGCGTCTAAGGGGGCAAAAAAGGTGGAGTAAGTCATTTTCCAAAACCAGAATTGACTCAGTAAAGCCAAAAAGACCACATTACTGCAATAAATTGTTTTGGCCCAGATGGCAGTTGTATTATTTGGGTCTAAAGTTTGAACGATAGTTTCATATACGAAATAGGGCGCTACGAGGATACGAATGATAAAGTAAGAAGTCAGCAGGAGTCCATGACTAATTTTGAAATAGATTGTGTTCTTGTATCCGAGTTTGATGAGGAACCAATTTGAGTGAAGGAAGATGGTAGATATTTCGACTAACATGTAATAGCTCATCAAATTCATCATGTAGGGTCTGAATGAAATTACCAAAGCGATCAATGCCATGACACCGTGGAGGGCAAAGGCGGCCCCATAAATTGAATAATATTTAAAGCAAATTTGCACGTCCCAAATGAAATAACCGGCACTAACTGAAAGAATTCTAGCCACTTCCGGGTAATAAGTGTGAGTTCCTACACGGTAATTCTCTGTCTTGAGTCCGAGAATGTAATGTAAAGACATGCAAGTAATGATTACAGCATTGGCAAAGGCGACAATGTGATGGGCCCAACTTACGCGCAACTTCTTCCTCGTCTTTGCGTCCATTTGTGACAATTTGTCTTTCAAAAGGATAGTTGCCAAGAATCGACCTAACCCGGAAAAGATGGCAAATATAATGTAAAAGAGGATGACAGCTGGCAAGTGATCCCAAAGTCTACCCAATTGATATTTTTCAAAAAAATCTTCCAAACTTGGTAAATGATGCTCACATTTTAACCAGCGCAAAAGATCGGGAATATTATAACTATTTAATTTGTCAATAAAATTGTAAAGGGCGGCAGGCATAGGGAATAGAACTGAATTGACAAGGCAGGGGTGTGTCAAAGTGATTTCTCGTTGACAACCGATACAATAAATGATTTCCAATCTGATAAAGCGATTTAAAGTAAGCAAAGTAGTTTATTTGTTTTGGTTTTTATTAGTTGCTTATTATATTATTGTTTTTAATAAATTACAGTCGATAAAGAAGATTATTTCTGAATTAAAGTCGACAAGGACAGAAATTGTTTTAAAAGAATCTGATTTGGAGGAAATGTTTGTAAAGGGCGGAGGACCAGGAGGACAGGCTGTAAATAAAAGTAACAATGCAGTTTGGGTGCGACACATTCCAACCGGATTTCAAGTTAAAGTAAGAGCAAGAAGTGGAAACCGGAATTATTGTATTAATGACGCTTTTACATACATCGGTACATACATACATAGTGTCATAAAACCCGATCATTAGAATTGAATCGACACGAAGCACGTAAATTAATAATGAAAGAATTGGATATTCGATCAAATGGAGAATCATCAAAAACGTCACTAGAGGAGATGAAAATCAAGGAACGGGCAAGGATGAAACTTAAAAGGACACGGGCAAAATATAATAAAAAGACAGAAGAAGAAGGCCCTTGACTACGGCAAAGTAAGAAATGGAGAGTAAATGAACAACGAACATGATACAATCTTTATTAATTTCATTTATTCAATCTATAATTCTTTTGTTATTTATTAATTTTTATTAGATCAATTATTCAATTTAAAGGTAATGATTTTGTTTTCTTTCTTTCCAGTTTCTTATACTTATATATTTATTTTCATTTGTACATGTGTAGTTTGCTGCCAAAACTTTGGAAAGAAATGCCAAAAGGTGCAGCAAAGAAGAAGCCGCCGAAAAGACCAAATTAAAAAAGGCAATTGAAAAGCAAAATTTTGAAGGAGCCAAAATCCATGCCGAATCAGCAATCCGTAAAAAGAATGAAGCATTAAATTATTTGAGACTTGCTAGTCGAATTGATGGAGTCGCTTCACAAGTCCAAACTGCCGTATCCATGAGAACAGTTTCTAAATCGATGGCTTCAGTTGTTGATGGATTAAATCGAGCCCTTGAAGGAAATCAAATGGAAAAGGTTAGTTTGATAATGGACAAATTTGAGGGACAAGTGGAAAACTTGAATGTTCAAACTTCTTACATGGAATCGGCCATGTCCAATTCCGCCGCTTTAACTACCCCATCCGATCAAGTTCACGATTTAATGCAGCAAGTCGCTGATGAACACGGACTTGAACTTGGAAGTCAACTTGGAAACATTCCAATGGTAACTGCTAGTCCCATGTCATCATCATCTGTAGCTGCTAACAAGGAAGTTGAAGGTGATCCTTTAACTGAAAGATTAGCCAAATTAAGAAATTCATAAATCTATAAATCTATAAAGATAAAATAAAAATAAAAAATTTAAAATAAGCAATTTAAAATAAAAAATAAAAATAAAATAAAATAAAAATAGATCAATTTAAACCCATCTCCATCAAATGAGCAATAGGTTTCTGCTTTTGGGTGGATTCTTGACTTCATTTTCGTATTTAACTTACAAAATTTGGGATAATTACACTGCAACCAAAAAATCTGATTCTGATGAGAATTATTTGATTTTAAAGCGAATGGATGAACTATTCCATGCCGGTCACCTACAAAATGTCCCCTTTCCAATGTATTTGGAGGTATCCAGCCGATTGGCCACCACGAGCGGAGCAGGATCATCTACAACCCTCTGCCAAAGCGTCGAAATGCAACTGAAAAGGGATTGGAACTATTTCTTGAAAGCTTTTAGTGAAATTTTAATAAAATAAAATAAACAAACTTACATAGTTTCAATTTCACGGTTTCTGATAAGCCTCATTATGAAAGAAAAGTTTTGAATTAATATGTACAGTTGTATTTATATTTATTGTTCAAGTTAATGTTATTTTTAATTATCGTCATCTATCTCCATGTATCTAAGAATCGATAATTGTTAATCCGGTTGATGATGGTGAGGTTGGATTAGCAAGGAAGGATTCCCTTTTACATTTGAGTGCCCAAAGTCGATTCCAAATCTGTTGCCATTGATTTGGAGATACAGGTTCATTCGAAGGAGTATTTGAGGTGCGAATGTATCGAGGAGCAGGCCAAGACGGTTCCCATTGATAATATCCGGGAAAATAGGGTGGTTGTGGCGCTGGAGGGGCTTGTGGTGCTGGGGGACATGTGATTGCTGGTTTGGGTGGATTAAATGGAACAAGCTGATCTTGGATATCAGAACCTGGTGGGGGAGGTGGAGGTGGAATCCGGGAAAAGTCCTCCTTGACACCATTATGCCAGCCAATATGCGGTTCAGGATCTGTCGGTGATGTGATCTTCTGATACATTTCGTGAAGGGGGTTGAGAGAATACTGTGGATTGAGTTTACGGTTGTTTTCAGGATTGTAAGGTGATCCACGATTTGAAGGATGAAAGGGTGATGTCCTTAGTGACGGGTTTAGAGCGTGCTCCGCCTGCAATCCGGATAGGAGTGGGTTTTTCGGGTTGTACGGAGAGAATGGATTCATTGGATTGTAAGGGGAACGGGGATTTAGTAAATAAAAGGGGGACCGTGGATTTTCCGGATGTAATGAGCCGGTCTGTCTACAAGTGAACACGAAACTATCCGGATTGAATGGATTCATTGGATGAAGCGGATTATATGG
>SDXP01000166.1:0-17787 GCA_004369235.1 Perkinsus sp. BL_2016
AACTTTAGAATCTAATTGCTGATTGGTGACTTCAAGATGTTGAACTCTGGCATCTAATTGCTGATTTGATTGTTCCAGTTGTTGTTTAGATTGTGCCAGAGACTGATGCTGCATCGCCAACTGTCTGGTAAATTCCAGCAGTTGTTCATGGGTCAGTTGGCTTAAATCAGGCAGCGTATTCATGACCGCAGTATGCCTGAGGTCATGAGAAGAATGAAATAGAACGTTTGGAGAATAGCAGAATGGTCGAGCCTGGTTTAAAGCATCGTCACCACCTGCTGTCGTCCAATGCGCTGCCAGGGCAAACCTTGGATCAGTGCCTGTAACTGTTCCGGGCTGAGGGCCACGGTTTCACCTTGGTGAACTTGAGCCCAGTGAAATTTGCCCTGTTCCAGCCGCCGGGCACACAGCCAGATGCCCAATCCATCATGTACCAGCACTTTCATGCGATGGCCACGTTTATTACAGAACAGGTAAGCACAATGCGGTTTGATGTAGCCAAAGGCTCTCACCACCTGAGCCATGGCCGTATCCATTCCTGCTCGCATGTCCATGGGCTGGGTAGACAACCAGATTTCATCGATACGGATCATGTTGCCAGTGCCTTGAGTAATTCTGCTAAAGCAGATATTTTTGATACTTGCCATTTCAAGCCAATTTCTGCTTTTGAGTGGGGTAAAGTAATTTGAACCGTTAACATGTCAGTAGGAGTAGGATCTAATGGTGCAGAGCAGGATAAGGCAATAAATGCAGGTTTATTCGGTAGTGGTGAGCGATCATTCCCTGGCTTAGCATCAATTAAGCGAATCCATTTGGATACGAGATTTGTATTCAATCCATGTTGCAAAGCGACCGAAGCAATTGAAACGTCCGGTGCTTTACAAGCCTGAACGATCTGCTGTTTAAATTCAGCACTGTATGTTCTTCGTTTTTTCGCAAGAGATGCGATGGATGTCTGGTGATTTGTAGTCATAAATTTTAGTCCCCACTTGTTTTTAAGTGGGGACTAAATTAAGGCTTATAGGATGAATTCATAAGGTGTGTTCAGCGGACGCTTACATTGCCTTAAAAAAACAATCTTGCTATTTTTGACTTTTCACACCATTTTGTTCAATTTGTACTGCGGCTTGCCAGCTAGGTAGTTGGCTTAAACCTGCTACGTAACGTTGGATATGGGGATAATTTTCACCTTGTCCCATATGATAAACTAAAGCATGTAGTCCAAAGCCCATCATAAAGTCAGCACCGGTTAAACGGTCTGCCACTAGAAATTCTTTATCTTTTAAATATTCATTTAAATGGCCAAATACTTTATCGAACTCAACTTGAGTATAATTTTCTAGAAATACCAACTTCGTGCCCTGCTTGGTTTCTATCGTATTAAACGTTTTTAACAAAAATGGCAGCATGGCAGAGCTTTCTGAGAAATGAATCCACTGTAAATAATCGACATAGGTAGATTCATCCATATCTGGTGCTAAATGCGGCGCAAGTTTCTGAATTAATAACTCAACGATTGCGCCTGACTCTGCAATAACTTTGCCATCCCATTCCAATACTGGAGATTTCCCTAAAGGGTGAATGGTTTTTAAAGAGTCAGGGGCCAAATGCGTGCTTGAGTCACGATAATAGCGTTTCAGCTCATAGGGCTGCTTGATTTCTTCAAGTAACCACAAAATGCGAAAAGAACGTGATTGATCTAAATGATGTAGTGTGATCATGATAATTCCTATTTTTTTAAATTTTTACAACCACTTTGCCAAAGTTTTCGCCTTTCAACATACCATTGAAAGCATTGATCGTGTTATCTAAACCTTGCACCATATACTCTTTATATTTGATTTTTCCGTCTTTCAACCATTCAGACATTTGCTGATAGAATTCCGGATACTGACTGCCATAATCATCAAAAATAATAAAGCCTTGCATGCGAATACGCTTTTTTAAAAGGGTGGAAATAAAGCCCGGTAAACGGTCTGGCCCTTGTGCTTGCTCGGTAGCGTTATACTGGGAAACCACACCACACACCGGTACACGTGCCGCAGAGTTAAGCAATGGCCATACCGCATCAAACACTTTACCCCCGACATTCTCATAATAAATATCAATACCGTTGGGAGCTGCTTGTTGTAATTGTTCTGCAAAATTTTCATCATGATGATTAATACAAGCATCGAAGCCGAGTTCTTCTACTGCATAACGACATTTTTCAGGCCCACCTGCGATGCCAACCACGCGACAACCTTTAATTTTGCCAATCTGTCCAACCGTAGCACCAACAGGTCCTGTTGCAGCTGCAACGACCAAAGTTTCACCAGCTTTAGGCTGACCAATGTCCAACAACCCCATATAAGCAGTAAATCCTGGCATTCCCAAAATACCCAATGCCCAAGATGGATGTTCAGGTTGCATACCTAAGCTTTGACATGCAGTCCCATTAGAAATTGCGTAGCCCTGCCAGCCATTTCCGGAAAGAACCCACTCGCCTTCTTTGAATTTTGGGTTTTTAGAGGCCACCACTTGACTGACTGTTCCACCGACCATCACTTCGCCGATTTCAACCGGTGCTGCATATGAAGGAGCATCACTCATGCGACCACGCATATAAGGATCGAGTGACAAGTAAATGGTTTTTAACAATATCTCGCCTTGTTTAAGTTCATTGAGTTCAACTTGTTCAATACGAAAATCGCTGTGTTTTGGCTCACCGACTGGCCGTTGAGCTAAAACGATACGTTGATTAATAACTGTTTTCACACATATAACTCCATGTTTTATTTAGAAGTATTTCTATTCACAATCAAAAATTATGATTAAAATTTCTTTACATCCATTGTAGATGAGTTATAATAAAAAACAATACGACTGGTCTATTTTTTACAATAGAGTAAATAATTAATATGAAGCCTACTCCTATTAAAAAGTCTGAAGCGAAGCGCTTACACATTCTTAACACCAGTTCAGACCTGATTTTGCATAAAGGTTTTACTGGCGTAGGATTACAGGAAATTTTACAGAGCTGTGAAATCCCTAAAGGCTCGTTTTATCATTATTTCCAATCCAAGGAAGCTTTCGGGTGTGAATTGGTACAGCATTATGTAGATAATTACCAAGTCCGTTTAAATGATGTATGGCGTAGCGATAAATCCCCTTATCAAAAGCTGATTGAGTATTTTAATTTATGGATAGAAGATCCTGAAACACAGTGTGGTTGGGCGGATAGCTGTTTAATTGTGAAACTTGCCGCAGAAGTTGCCGATCTATCTGAAGATATGCGCTCCATTATGTCCGCTGGCGTCGATGATGTAATCCAACGTATTGCTGCTTTAATTGATTTGGGAAAACAGGATCAGTCTATCCAAGCAGATACTGAGGCCTCAACGTTGGCACAAGTACTTTACCAAATGTGGTTAGGTGCAGCATTACTGAGTAAGTTGCAAAAAGATAAAACGCCATTACATCAAGCTCTGAGAGCAACTAAATTTCTATTAAAAAGTGAAGATTCATAAAAATTAGATTAAATATCAATTACATAATTAATAATTCATGATAGCAGTCCAATGATTACTTATTAATGTGTTGCTATTAGATCAATTTACAATCCATGAGTATAGCGCACAATGAATTCTCCTTCTAAAGCCCTCATGACTCGTATTTTAGTTGGTTATTTAGGCTTATATCCCACACTATTACTGGTTCTCACTTTATTAAAGCCAATTACTGAGCATCAAAGTTTCCCGATGATGGTGTTGATTGAAGTCATAGTATTAGTGCCAGTAACGCAACTGATTTCTTTCCCACTGGCAGGTTGGCTCATTACACAGCTAAAAAATTTTAAGAACTTGTTTTAAGAAGAAATTGTGCTAGCAACAGCAATCTTAAGTCGTTATTTTGCCAACCACAAAGGTTGGCAAAATAACTCATTAAGTCAATATTAATCTGCGTAAGCTGGATAATCAATATAGCCTTTTTCCGTCCCACCATACATAGTGCTTGCATCTACTGCATTCAATGGCCAGCCATTGGCGATGCGATCGGGTAAATCTGGATTCGCAATAAATGGGCGTCCAAATGCAATTAAATCGGCCAGCCCTGCCTCTAAAATTCGAGTTCCTCTTTCTGCCGTATATCGACCTGCATAAATAATCCGACCACTGAAAGTGTCTCTGACATCTTTACGAAAATCATGAGGAAGTTCTGGTGCATTATCCCAATCAGCTTCTGCAATAGATAGATAGGCAATCCCAACTTCTTCAAGTATTTTTATGGCTTCAATATAAGTCACATGTGGATCATCTTCAACCAACCCCATGTAAACACGATCTTCCTCTGTACTTTCAAATAGCGGGGCAAAACGCACTCCTAAACGATCTGCACCAACCACCTCAGCAACGGCCTGTACTACTTCACGTAAAAAACGCAAACGATTGTTTAGTGATCCACCATATTCATCTTCACGGTGGTTACTATGTGCAGAGATAAATTGATTCACCAAATAACCATTTGCACAATGAATTTCAACCCCATCAAAACCAGCAGCCAAGGCATTGCGTGCTGCTTGAGCATAGAGTTGCACTAATTCTTTAACTTCTGCATTGCTTAAAGCACGTGGCATTGAAGGATCAGCCAAGGTCCCTGCATTGGGCCCGGTCTCAATAAACACTTTAACATTACTATCAGCCCTAATAGCCGAGGGTGCGACCGGTGATGCATGATCGGGTTGCAAAGATGTATGTGAAACACGCCCAACATGCCAAAGTTGTGCAAAAATAATGCCTCCTTTAGCATGCACTGCTTCCGTCACTTTACGCCATCCAGCAATCTGTTCAGGGCTGTAAATACCGGGAGTCCAAGCATAGCCTTGACCACGTGGCTCGATTTGCGTACCTTCGGTGACCATAAACCCTGCCCCGGCACGCTGTTGATAATAGGTTGCCATCAGTTCATTTGGAATATTCTCTGGCTGAGTACTGCGCGACCGCGTTAATGGTGGCAATACAATACGGTTTTGCAAAACATAAGGGCCTAAGCTTAAGTTTTGAAAAAGTTTGCTGTCTTTCATTTCATTGTATCCAAGTAACCATGACTTAATTGATCTAAATTAAAAAAAATATCCTTCCTGTATATAGAAAAATAAATAAAGGAAAGCTATTAACTCAGGCCCTTCACCATTAAGTGAGGGTTATTTTGCTTATTGCGCCAGTTGCTCAGAGTCAGAAGTTTATTCACTGCTAAGCACCACAACAGACACTAGCTACTCTTTATTTCAACAATTGAAGTAATGCTGAGGCAGTTGCAGCAGAAGATGCTGGATTTTGTCCAGTAACCAGCAAGCCATCTACTTGAACATGTACTTGCCAATCATCAACTTTAGAATAATGACCACCGTTTTGTTTAAGCATGTCTTCGACTAAAAATGGTACAATTTCAGTCAAACCTACAGCGGCCTCCTCAGTATTGGTGAAACCAGTCACTAATTTACCGCTAACTAAGGGCGCTCCATTACTCGCTTTCACATGACGAAGAACACCCGGGGCATGACACACTGCTGCAACAGGTTTGCCAGACTGAATCGCCTGTTCAATCAGAGAAATTGAAATCGGATCTTCTGCTAAATCCCACAATGGGCCATGCCCGCCTGGATAAAACACTGCATCATAATCAGCTACAGAAATTTCGCTAAGTTTATGTGTCTGTGCCAATGCTTGCATTGCAGTTGGATCTGCTTCAAAACGATGAGTGGTTTCAGTTTGAGCATCGGCTAAATTACTTTTCGGATCTAGTGGTGGCTGCCCACCTTGAGGCGACGCCAGCGTAACTTCAGCACCAGAGTCAATAAAGGTGTAATACGGTGCAGCAAGTTCTTCTAGCCAGAAACCTGTTTTCTTACCAGTATTGCCAAGTTGATCATGTGAAGTTAAAACGATTAAAATTTTCATGTTATTTCTCCGATAATTTTCATGATTGAGGAGCATTGTTACAGGGTCAGAGCATGCCAGATACGCGCATTTAGCTTAGATGCTCATCTCGAGAATTTGGCGACTGATCTCTAATGAAACATTTTTATGTTCGCCTAGCTGTGTAAGATTATGTGATTTAAGTTGCGTAATGATGATCTCAATATCTGTCTCCCCCAGTCCATAATCGCTAAGACGAGTCGGCAATCCAAGTTGCTCAAAGAAGGCTCGAGTACGAGCAATAGCAGTATCAATACGTTGTTCTTCATCACCTTCGACAATCTGCCAGACACGAGCTGCATACTGTAGTAATTTTTCTCGCTTCTCTTGACGACGCACTTGTAGATTGGACGGCAACACAATGGCCAAGGTACGAGCATGATCAATACCATATAAAGCCGTGAGCTCATGTCCAATCAAATGGGTTGACCAATCTTGTGGTACACCAGCTCCAATTAGCCCATTCAGTGCCATGCTAGCAGCCCACATCAAATTCGCACGCGTGTCATAATCTGCTGAATCTTCCAAGATTTTCGGTCCAATCTCAATCAAAGTTTGCAATAGACCTTCGGCAAAACGATCTTGTACGTGTGCATTCACAGGGTGAGTTAAGTACTGTTCCATGACATGAATAAATGCATCGACCACGCCATTAGCCAACTGGCGCGTCGGCAAGCTAAAAGTTTTATTCGGATCAAGTACGGAAAATTGCGGAAAAACATAGGGACTGCTAAATGACAATTTGGCTTGGGTCGATTTTCTGGTTACTACCCCACCGCTATTCATTTCTGAACCAGTTGCCGGAAGGGTGAGTACACTCGCAAAAGGCAAAGCTTGGGTAATTTTATTACCATGGGTTTCTAAAATCTCCCATGTATCCCCTGTATAATTGACTGCTGCTGCAATAAATTTAGTACCGTCGATTACCGATCCACCACCGACAGCCATCAAGAAATCAATCTTTTGTTCACGAATCAGCTCTACAGCTTTCATGAGGGTTTCATAACTCGGATTCGGCTCAATTCCGCCAAATTCATGAATTTCTCTTGCACCTAATGCTTCACGCACTTCAGCTAAAGTACCATTCTTACGTGCACTTTCACCACCAAACAACATTAATACTTTTGCTTCTGTAGGCACATAGTCATTGATTTTAGCTATTGTATCGCCACCAAAAATAATGCGGGTCGGATTATAAAAGTTAAAATTCAGCATATTTTTATCCTAGAATGATCAGTTAATTGATTTGAAAAACCACCGTTATTCATCAAATAAACTTTTAAAAAATCGGACAACACTACGGCTTTTGCCTACACCATGTGCTAACTATACATAAAAATAGACCAGTCGTCTATTTTTATAAAAATTATTTCAGCTTGCAACTTTAGTGATGGTTAAACAAATTCAGGCTTGTTCTATACCGCTTTTATTATTAATGTATTTTCACGAGCGATTGTTGGATGAAAGGTATCAACACGTATGACTACTGACATGGTTGTGAACGCATTGGCTGAAACAGTGAATGGCTCATACAAAATAGCAATGATTAAATATTTTAAAAGCAGATTGGCACGGTTTAGCAGATGTACAAATGTGACAGTAAATTAGATAGATTGGTTCAATATAAAGCATGTAAATAGTTGCATTCGTTTATTTACCCTGTTTTGGATATTGCCCCATTTAAATGATGAGATTAAGCCAATAAATAAAGTAGCCCAACTTGAATAAAAAGCCTATGACAAACCTCAAAGCGTTAAAGTGCTGCCTTTCATTCAAAATTTCAGACAGCACCCTCATACATTTAAGCATCGGTTTAAGCTGGTAGTTTACTCGCCAAAACATCTACTTTTTCAATAGATGGTGGCTCTGAAAATAGCTCTTCGGCCTGAGCCATCAAAGCAGCTGCAACCTTGCCAGATAAATGCGCTTGGCGACCCGCCTCATCAGGAAATGCATCAAAAATACCAAATGTTGTAGGTCCAAGACGTAGGCCAAACCACGCAACTGTCGCAGGTTCTTCCATGACAATAGGTAAACCGGCTTTAAGAAAAGCTTCCACTTCGTCTTCTTTACCCGGTTTAGCTTCAAGACGGACATATAAAGCTGTTTTAAGCATGACTAAAACTCCATAATTGATTATAATTCAAACTGATTCTGACATTGCTAATGTATGCATGTCAGAAAGTTTTGTTGTATAAAAGTTAAAAAAAATTCCCATAGCTGAGCCAAAATTTAGGTTTTTATTTCGACATAATGCTATGAATTTATTCAAGTTAATATCATTAACATTTGAATCAAAAAATCAAGATATGAGATGATTAAATTCAATCTTATTTATATAAGGATCAATTGACTCTACCTTAGATTTATAAGCTGACCTCTTCATCTGGAAATTATATTGCTCAAGAAGCATTCAAGAACAATATTGTACATCCTCATATCTATGAAAGTTATTTAGCTAGGAATTTGCTGTGAAACTCTATATGTTTCTCTATAAAGCTCGCAATAAAGTAATAGCTATGGTCATACCCTTCTCTTAGGTTAAGTGTCAGAGGATATTCTTGTTCCAAACAAATATCACTAAGAAGCTTAGGCCTTAACTGTTCTTCAAGAAAATCATCAGCTGTTCCTTGATCGACTAAAATAGGTAAATGAACTTCAGCGTTTTTGATTAATTCAATCGCATCATAGCTTTTCCATAAAGTTTCGGTTTCACCAAGGTAGTGTGTGAAAGCCTTTTTCCCCCAAGGTACTTGGCTAGGTGCAACAATCGGTGCAAAAGCAGAAATACTTTTATACAGCTCAGGATTTTTTAACCCAATTACTAATGCACCATGACCACCCATGCTATGACCCATAATACTTTGGACTTGATTGGTCGGAAAATTCAGGTCTATCAGATTTCTGAGCTCTTCCACAATATAATCATACATTTTGAAATGCTTTGACCAGGGTGCTTGTGTTGCATTCACATAGAATCCTGCACCTTGGCCTAAATCGTAATCTGCATGATCTGGTACATCTTCTCCACGTGGGCTGGTATCTGGTGCAACAATAATGACTTTATGTTCAGCCGCATACTTTTGTGCTCCGGCTTTAGTAATAAAGTTCTGTTCGTTGCAAGTCAGTCCTGATAACCAATATAAAACTGGCAACTTCTCATCTTTGTCATGAGGTGGCAGATATATTGAGAATTTCATTGAACAGTTTAGTGCTATTGACTGATGGCGATACACTTCTTGCGATCCACCAAAAGAAGCATGTTTCTCAATTATTTCCATAATCAATTACCTATGTTGAGCAAGACTTCATGAGAAATCGAGTAAACAAAGAGTCTGACATTCTCTACAGAGAATAGTCATAAAGATTTAAAATGTAGGCAGGTTTATTGAACCTATACACGATGCCTACACAGATAGATCTGTTTTACAGATGATGTGCCGTTTTAGAGGATTCCATGCATGTCAATCATGATTCACATGCATGGAAAAGTATAAGGTCTGACGGAATTATTCGTAATGAATTACAGTACGAATCGACTTTCCTTCATGCATTAGATCAAAGGCTTCATTGATCTGATCCAAACCCATCGTGTGTGTCACAAATGGTTCTAATTGAATTTTACCTTTCATTGCATCTTCAACCATTCCTGGAAGTTGCGAGCGACCTTTTACGCCACCAAAGGCAGAACCTAGCCATTTACGACCAGTAACCAGTTGGAATGGACGGGTAGAGATTTCCTGACCTGCGCCAGCTACACCAATAATTACGGATTGTCCCCAGCCACGGTGTGCACTTTCAAGGGCTGAACGCATCACATTCACGTTACCAATACATTCAAATGAATGATCTACACCCCAGCCAGTCATTTCGACAATGACTTGCTGGATTGGTTTGTCGTAGTCTTTAGGGTTCAAGAAGTCCGTTGCACCAAACTCTTTTGCCAGCGCAAATTTATCTGGATTCATGTCAACCACAATAATACGTCCTGCTTTAGCTTGACGTGCGGCTTGTACGACTGCCAGACCAATACCACCTAAACCAAAGACCGCAACACTATCACCTTCTTGTACTTTAGCCGTGTTGTGTACTGCACCGATACCCGTTGTGACACCACAACCCAGTAAGCAGACATGTTCGTGATTGGCTTCAGGATTGATTTTAGCCAATGATACTTCTGCCACTACCGTGTATTCACTGAACGTTGAGCAGCCCATATAGTGGTAAATCGGTTGACCATTGTAGGAAAAACGAGTGGTACCATCTGGCATTACGCCTCTACCTTGAGTTTCGCGAACGGAAATACACAAGTTCGATTTTCCAGATTTACAGAATACGCACTCGCCACATTCAGCGGTGTAAAGTGGAATTACATGATCACCTGGTTTGACGCTAGTCACGCCTTCACCAACCTCAACTACAACGCCAGCACCTTCATGCCCGAGAATAGCCGGAAAAACGCCTTCAGGATCATCGCCAGATAAAGTAAATGCGTCTGTATGACACACACCGGTATGGGAAATCTTGATTAATACTTCACCTTTCTTCGGTGGTGCAACATCGACCTCAACAATTTGAAGAGGTTGACCAGGACCAAACGCAACAGCAGCACGTGACTTCATGGAATAATTCCTTATACAGATCTATTTTAAATATGATTTTAGAATCTTGGCGATTTCAGCCAATTCTTCTTTTCGTTGTTGTTCTGTGGTTTCACCTGATACTAAAGTGTCCTTTAAATGAACCTCCAGCATTTCATTCATTAAACCATTAATAGCACCACGCACAGAGCATATTTGTTGCAGAATTGCACCACATTCCACATTGTCTTCTAACGCTTTTTCAATCGCTTGCGTCTGACCTTTGATCCTTCTGACGCGTAGAAGAATCTTTTTTTTGTCTTCAACCTGATTAGGCATCAGACCTCCTTATTTGCTAGCTTTTATACTATAGTACCCCATAGTATAAAAAAAGCAATATTTTTTATAAATCGAAAATCAAAAAGCTCTTTAGCGAAAATTTTCTATCCCTGTTTTTAGTTTTTTTTAAATTAACATCGTAGAGCTGATGCTAAAGTCACAAAGAATGGGACTTTTAGCTCCCATTTTTTATTTTGGCTCATGTTCTTTGTGATGCTGTGACCTTTTAGAATTATGTTTCAAATTTTAGCCACTTTGTAGATATTTTGAACGTTTCAAGCCTTGAAAATACTACCGACAGTTTAGATTAAACTGCCTTTACAGACTGTACTAGAATATTTTTAGTGAGCGGATAATATTTATTATTCATTATTTAGGAATTATCAAATCCTATAAATATCATTTATTGGATTAATTTACTTTGGTACTGTGCATATCATCCCCCAGTTAAGAATAAGGAATAACTATGAATAAGATGATGAATGCTCTTATCTTAGAAAATTTTGGTGATCATGAATTTAAACGTGTAGAACTCCCTATACCTCAACCTGAGGCTGGGCAAGTTCTAGTACGTATTCATGCTAGTGGTGTAAACCCTATTGATTATAAAATTCGTCTTGGTGAAGCACCATATGCTATGCCAGAGCTTCCTGCCGTGTTGGGAACAGATATGGCTGGGGTTGTAACTGCTATTGGTGAAGGTGTCACTCACTTCAACGTCGGAGATGAAGTTTACGGTCTGATTGGTGGCGTTCGTGGTCTTCAAGGATCTTTAGCAGAATATGTTGTAGCAGATGCTGATCTGATCGCATTAAAGCCACGGAATATCTCTATGCGCGAGGCAGCAGTACTACCATTGACGTTCCTCACCGCTTGGGAAGGTTTAGTGGATAATGCTAAGGTCCAACCAGGGCAAACTGTACTGGTTCAGGGTGGTGCTGGTGGCGTTGGTTATATGGTGGTTCAGCTTGCAAAAGCACTTGATGCAAATGTTTGGGCGACTGGTCGTACAGCTGATCAATCACTGATTTCAGAACTCGGTGCAACACCTCTCGATTACACAACAGCATCTTCCGATGACATTATTGCTGCAAGCCCTGAGGGTCAAGGTTTTAACATTGTTTACGACACTGTGGGTGGTCCAGTACTAGAAGCTTCACTTTCAATGACAACTCACTATGGCCACATTACCAGCTGTGCTGCATTTGGTAATCATAATTTAGCGAGTTCATCTCTACGGTGTGCCACACTGTCTGGCGTATTCGTCCTATTGCCGATGTTAACAGGTAATCGCCGTTCTCATCATGGTGATGTCCTTAAGATCGCGACTCGTCTCGTTGAGGAAGGTAAACTGCGTCCTATTGTTGATCCTCGTCATTTTACTCTAGATCAAGCGATTGAGGCTCATGATGCTGTTCAAGATCGCTCTGCCAATATTAAGGTCGTGATTGATGTCATTTAACGCACTTCAGGCCAAGACTTGGCGCTTCAATTCTATTGGAGATACAGATGTTCTGACATTAGAAACACTTCCTGTGGCTTTACCAGCCGCAGGAGAAGTTCTAATCCAGATGAAAACGATCGGACTCAACCGGGCTGATGTGATGTTTCGGCGTGGTACTTATATTCAAAAGGCAGTATTCCCCTCTCGTCTGGGATATGAGGGAGCAGGCGTAGTTCTGGCGATAGGTGAAGGTGTACGCCAATTTTCTCCAGGAGATGCAGTATCGATTCTTCCGACTGACAATCTAGCCAAATATGGGACATATGCGGACAAGCTTCTGATTCCAGAAACTTTTTTAGTTCACAAACCCGATAGTTTAAGCTGGGAAGAAGCTTCCTCAATCTGGATGCAGTATTTGACGGCTTGGGGTGGTGTAATCCATGCTGGTGGAGTTTCGAAAGGAAAAACAATCTTGATCACAGCAGCTTCAAGTAGCGTAGGACTAGCTGCGATACAGATAGCTGAAGCAGCGGGTGCTAAGGTCATTGCAAGTACACAGACGATAGAGAAAAAGCAACGTTTACTGGATCTCGGTGTTAAAAATGTTATAGCCAGTGAAGATGAACCAGATTTGTATGAGGCGCTTGTTTTACGTTTAGGTGGAGAACATCTTGATGTCGCCTTCGATGCTGTAGGAGGGCCACATATTGAACAGATTGCAAAAGCGATGTCTGTAGGAGGAACTATGGTTATGCATGGTGCACTTAGCCCTGAGATCACACCATTTCCTCTTAAAGTTGCATTACGCAAGAGCTTAACCATGCGAGGTTTTTTGTTCCTTGAGGTTCTCCATGACCCTGTTTTAAGGGAGCAAGCCAGACGATTTATTCTTAGCAGTATAGGTGCAGGATATCTTCGCCCAGTGATCGACCGTTGCTTTGACTTTGAGGACATGCATGACGCTCAGCGCTATCTTGAATCAAATCAGCAAATAGGAAAAATTGTAGTTACTCTAGATACATGATGGTCTTATCTGATTCAGGTTTCTATATGGCCCAGCACTTCCACTAAGTAATCAAACAATGCTCGGATTCGCAAAGGTGTCGGGCCCCGCTGTGGACGATATAAATACAGGCGCCAAACGGGAGAGGTTTCCTCATGAAGTATCTGAATGAGCTTACCACTCCTAAGCCACGGCAAAACTAGAAATCCAGGCATGTGTCCGAATCCAACTCCAGCGAGAATAGCTTGAAATTCAGCTTCTAGATCATCTGTAATAAAACGAGGCTTTGATGGCGTGAAGCTTCGACTTTCGGTGAATGTCCATGGCCAGTAACGCCCTGTTTTATGATCGAATAGTGCTGTTAGAGGGTATTTATCTAAGTCAATAATTTTTTTAGGCATTCCAACCTTATCAATTAACTCTGGCGTACCCACAGAATAAAAGTTCACTTTAGCCAATTCCCTTGCCACATATCGATTGTCCGGCAAAAATCCAAATCTGATCCCGATATCTATCCGCTCATCGATCACATCCGAGTGTGAATCTGTTAGCACACAATCCACGACAATATCTGGATAACGTGTGGCAAATTCTGCTAGTGCGGGTACTACCAATTTGCGCCCTAACACAGACGACACAGTAAGACGGACGGTCCCACGCATTTCATCTCGTTTTTCCTTGGTGTCTTTTACAAACAGAGCATCAATGGATCCTACCGCAAAATGTGCTTGCTTTGCCAGACGCTCACCATCAGCGGTAATTTTAATTTGTCGAGTACTCCTGTAAAACAGAATCTCTCCGCGCTGCTCTTCTAGCTCTTTTATTGCCCGTGTCACTACCTGCGGGGAAATACCCAGCTGAGTGGCTGCCTCTTTAAAATTTCGAGACTCTGCTGCGACACAAAAGATACGCATCATTTCCAATTTGTTCTGCATGTCCAATCCTGTGTTATGGTAATTATTCCGTAAATAGGAATTCTGAAAGATAATATTATTCATTTATTATACCTAACAAGGCTGTAATACTTAATCCATCAAATATGATTGACAGATAAGTTGAAGGTTACTTGTATGAATAATATAGAAAATAAAGTTATTGTTATCACAGGTGCAAGTAGTGGTTTAGGTGAAGCTACTGCTCGCTTACTTGCTAAAAAAGGTGCAAAGGTTGTACTTGGTGCTAGACGTACTGAAAAATTACAGGCTATTGTTCACGACATTCGTGCTGAAGGTGGTCAAGCTGAATTTATTGGTATGGATATAACCAAACCACATGAAGTACAAGCACTTATTGAAAAGGCATTAAGCGCATTTGGTCAAATCGATGTATTGGTAAACAATGCTGGATTAATGTCTATTGCACCATTAAGTGAGCTAAAAGTTGATGAATGGGATCGTATGATCGACATTAATATTAAAGGTGTTCTTTATGGTATAGCAGCTACACTGCCTGTTTTCCAAAAACAAAACTTTGGACACTTTATTAATCTCGCATCTGTTGCAGGGTTAAAAGTATTTAGTCCAGGAGGTACTGTTTATAGCGGTACTAAGTTTGCTGTAAGAGCCATCTCTGAAGGCCTT
Organism: Perkinsus sp. BL_2016; assembly: GCA_004369235.1. Classification (NCBI taxonomy): domain Eukaryota; phylum Perkinsozoa; order Perkinsida; family Perkinsidae; genus Perkinsus; species Perkinsus sp. BL_2016. The sequence continues at coordinate 14,904 of SDXP01000166.1, forward strand.
CGTCATGAAGTTGGGGGAACAATTAGAACGACGACTATTGAGCCTGGTGCAATTGAGTCAGAACTAAAATTCGGTTCTTCTCATAAAGAAAGTTCAGAGTTTGTTACTGATTTCTACAAACAAGCCATACCAGCTGACTCAGTCGCTCGAGCAATTGCTTATGCAATTGAACAGCCTGCGGATGTAGATATTAATGAAATTGTTTTGCGCCCAACGAGCCAAGAGTTTTAATGATTGAATAACATAAAATGGGAGCACTTCGCTCCTATTTTTACTATATTTTTTTAAAGTTAAGGACAAATCTATGAAAGCCGTATCGTATGTTATCAATAACCATGATGATTTTAAAAATTCATTGGTAGATATTGAAAAAGCGAAGCCTACGCTTAAGGAGCGTGATGTACTGGTAAAAGTTCAGGCAATCTCTGTGAATCCAGTTGATACCAAAGTGAGAAAAAATTCGTCTGAAGCAAATAATCGTATTTTAGGTTGGGATGCCGTTGGGGAAATTATTGAAGTTGGCTCAAAAGTTACCGCGTTTAAAGTAGGAGATTCTGTTTGGTATGCTGGCGATTTAACCCGAGATGGTAGTAATGCTGAGTTTCAAGCAGTCGATGAACGAATTATCAGTCTTAAACCAATTACAGTATCTAATGCAGAAGCAGCAGCATTGCCATTAACTGCAATAACGGCATGGGAAATGCTGTTTGATCGATTTCAAATTTCAGAAACAGAAGTTGGCAGTATTTTAATTATTGGTGGTGCAGGCGGTGTAGGATCAATTGCTATCCAACTCCTAAAAGCAAAAACAAATCTGACCGTTATAGCAACAGCTTCACGGGAAGAAACGAAATCTTGGGTGGAATCACTTGGTGCCGACCATGTCATTGATCATAGCAAAGATTTAAATGCACAAATCGAGACACTAGGCATTGAAAAACCAAAATATGTATTCTCTACAAATCATACAGAAACGTATATCAAGCAAATAGTTTCTCTGATTGCACCACAAGCCAAGCTTGGATTGATCGATGATCCACAAACATTTGATATTATGCCATTTAAGACTAAATCTATTTCTATCCATTGGGAGTTGATGTTCACCCGTTCAATGTATGAAACCGATGATATTGAAAAGCAAGGTGATCTATTGCAACAGGTTGCTCAATTAGTTGACCAGCAAAAAATTAGAAGTACCCTCAACCAAAATCTAGGCAAAATTAACGCTGCAAACTTGGAGAAGGCGCATAAGTTACTTGAATCAGGTAAGTCAAAAGGCAAAATTGTACTAGAAAACTTCTAAAACAAATTAAAGGTGAAATAATGACTATTTCAGTAATTGCGAACTTTAAGGCAAAGTCAGATCAAAAAGAGACGTTAGAAGCGCTTTTAAAAAGTGTAATAGAGCCTACGCTTCACGAAGAAGGATGCTTGAAATATGAGCTTTATATTAGCGAAAATGACTCGAGTAGATATTTCTTCTTAGAAGAATGGCGTAGCAGGGAGGATTTAGATATCCATATAGCGTCTGATTATATTCAAAGTTTATTTGGTAATATCCAATCGCTCATTGAATCCAGTGATATTGTAGAAATCAAAAAAATATAGCTGTATTCGGACATTATGATGAAGTATTCTTCAAAGTAACATAGGGACTTAGAAAGTTAATATAAAAATGGGAGCTCTAAGCTCCTATTTTTTAATTTTTTAGTAGTAACCTAGGCTTCAACAAATTATGCCCCTGAGGGGAGCCACCAATACCCTGCATTTTGACAACAATGTCATCGTTTAGAGGCAGCAAATTTACGAGCATCAGTCGGTACAACTGGTGATTCATATGATATTGCTTTGGCTGAAACGGTGAATGGCTTATACAAAACAGAGGTTATTGAATATTTAAAAGCAGATTGGCTTACTCTCAAGCCTTTGATTTTATGTGAAAGCATATAAACTGAAAAAACAATAAATGTTCATACTGGAACTTTAGATATGAATCCATGAAACATTTATGAGTAATAAAGTTTCATACTAGCTTATGACCCTTACACGTTTGCCATAGGTACGCCTACCTGTACCAGAACAAACTGGACACCATGAGTTATTGTGAAATAAGTTTTGAAAAGTAGGATTCCATTTATGCTTCTTTTCACATTGCACATCAAGCTTCTGACGTACATTGATGTATTCTGTAGAAAATAAAACACCGCCTTTACTTTCTATAAATTCCTTAACAAATTCATAGGTATGCGCAACATCTCTATTGCTACATTCATTACACCAAGATTTTTTATGTATATGAACGGCAGGAGTGGCATAAAATTCATGGCCTTTTTCACATCTATATAGGAGTTTAACAGTCCTACCTAGATATTCTTTTGAAAGACATTCTCCTTTATGCTGTTTCGCATAGTTTTGACACCATTCAAGATTGTATTTAGGTAAGGCCATAGATAAATCCTTTGAGCAATCTAGTATGAGAATTTATTGCTCAGTATGATACTTTAATACTTAGTATGAAACTTTTTTACTGCCCCACATAGGCTTTTTGATGTGGAAAGGTGCAGGCACAACTGGCTTAGACTTTGCAAGCTTTACTAAATCCTTTTTAGGCATTATTGGTGTAGGTGCGGCTTTATAATTCGCAATAAAATTTAGTCTGCCTAAAGCATTTGTGTTTCCCGCAATCGCTATTTTATTGGTTGCTTGCTTGTTCCCCGCATTAAATTATTATGCTCTTGAAGCATCTGAAAAGTCATTTAACCAAACAACCAATTTTTTAAGTCAGCCAGTACATAAGTTTTCAGCAAATAAAATAACTGTACTTTGGGGCATGTGGTACATGAAAGCCCTATATTTAGCCATAGCAGGTTTAATTGGCTTTGGC
>SDXP01000140.1:0-17754 GCA_004369235.1 Perkinsus sp. BL_2016
ACTTCCTTTAAGCAATTAACGAGTAGTATGGAGCAAGAAGCTTTGAGTTGGAAACGTTGGTTGGGAGAAGAGAGGGCAGAAACAGCTGATCTTCCAAGAGCGTTTCGAGATCTGTCCCCGTTTCACCGACTTATTCTGCTGCGGATTCTCAGACCCGACAGGTTGTGCCAAGGCCTTGCACTCTTTGTGGTCGCCAAGCTGGGCCCAGAGTTTGTTGAGCGAACTCCCTTCGATATGGACAAGGTATACCTGGAATCGAGTTCGAGCACTCCAATTTTTTTCGTCCTGTTTCCGGGCGTGGATCCAACGCCCGTTGTGGAAGGGATGGCGCGGCGCCTAGGGGTTGTGGCTGACGGCAACGGCGGCAATCGATTCATCAATATCAGCATGGGGCAAGGACAGGAGCAAATCGCTCTGAATGCGCTCGCCGCTGCAGCTAAGGAAGGGGGATGGGTAATGCTACAAAACGTTCACTTAATGCAATCATGGCTGAAGCAACTGGAGCGGACTCTTGAAACGATTGAGCCATCAGCGCATCCCGATTTCCGATGTGTCCTATCATCAGAGCCGCCAGTATTTTCGTTGATGGAGATTGTTCCTGAATCGATTCTGCAAAAGTCAATCAAGATCGCCGATGAAGCCCCGCAGGACATTAAGAGTAACCTCCGCCGCGCGTGGGGTCGATTCACGCAAAAAATAATCGACGAATGTCCAAAGCCAAAGGAGTTCAAAGCCTGTTTGTTTGCCCTCTGTTTCTACCACTCATTGATAATTGGGAGGAAGCGATTTGGATCACAAGGCTGGTCCCGATCGTATCCATTCAACGACGGGGACCTCCAGTTCTCTGCCAATGTTATCTCCAACTATTTATCAAAGTATGAAAACGTCCCGTGGCCGGACTTGAGGTACATTGTATCGGAAATCGTGTATGGTGGGAGTATTACGGACGCCCTAGATCGCCGCACTAACAATACCTATGTTGACACATTGGTGGTGCCGGAACTGATGACCAACATGACGCTCGCGCCGGGACTAAAGAGTCCTGATCCGTCCAAGATGGACTATTCGCAGTATCTCAAGTTCATCGAAGAGCGACTGCCTGCAGAGACTCCTCAGATGTTTGGACTCCATCCAAACGCGGAATTCAAATTTTCAAGTTCACAAGCTCTTGGACTTCTCGAAACGATTCAATCAATTTCAGGTCAATCGACATCTGGGGGAGGGACTGCTGCGCTGTCCGCGCTTCCCAGCTTGATTGAGAAGTACCTAGGACAGCTTCCGAAAGCGTTTGACATGCTGTCGATTAGAGGGCGGATATCGGATTGGAATCCGTACATCATTGTTGCGCTTCAAGAATGCGAACGAATGAATGCATTGGTGACGGAGGTCAGGCGAAGTTTGACCGAACTTGAAATGGGTCTCTCTGGAGCTCTCAATATCACTGATCAAATGGAACAACTGATCCAGTCACTGTCGTCCAATAAAGTTTATTCAAATTGGGAAAGACTCGCATATCCCTCGCTGAAGCCGCTGGCTAGTTGGATGAGTGATCTCGCTCTCAGGGCCACTCAGCTGCTCGAATGGACCACCAACCTACAGGCTCCCAAGTCTGTGTGGATATCTGGCTTGTTCAATCCCATGAGTTACCTTACCGCTGTCATGCAGGTAACGGCGAGACAATTAAATCTCCCTCTAGATTCTATGGCTCTCCGCTGCTCTGTCACAAACATTCGCGACCCCAAAATTGAGCTTTCAAGTTCAAGCCCCACTCCGCCAAGAGGCGGCGTGTATGTCCACGGTTTGTTCCTCGAGGGCGCGTCTTGGGAAGAGGGCAAAGGGGACGAAGAGGGCTATTTGACGGATCCGAAACTCAAGGTTCTCCACCCGTCCTTACCTGTCATCAATGTATATGCTGTCCCTGCCATGGAGATGAACTGGGAAAACATGTATCACTGTCCGGTATATATCACGAGTCAGCGGGGTCCAACGTACCTCTTCACCGCGAACATTCGAATGGAACCGGATGATGTGGAAAGAAAATGGATTCTCGCAGGAGCGGCTCTAATTCTCACTGAGGATTAATAATCAAAAGTCTCACTCTTTACATATATATTCCAGTTGTGGTGAGTACAATACATGAATTATTTTTGCATGTGGCGGGAAATGCAAAAAATTTCACTCGGAAGCTTGTTTGAATGACCATATCTTCAGCTCCGAATGAACCAATTGTTTATCAATTAACAGGGTATGTTCTCACCACAGTCTCTGATGATGTTTTCATAGTCACTCGAAAGCACGCGGTCTCACTGCTATCGATTCAACCGAGGGTGAACATCGTTTCATTACTGCAACCTGTAACCCTCTAGAGTCGAAGAATGAGGTATATGGAACTGCCTGCGTTTCTTTCATCTCCTAGATACATGCTTTAAAGGCCTCAGAAGCTACGAATCAAGTTTCGCTTGAATTCTCGCGGGACTATCAGCACCCGCTGATTGCAATCGCCTCATGCGATGGAGTCTCCAGTAAAATGACGGGAATTTCAGTTTTTCGAAAGGGGAATGAGGTTCGGTATTCTCTATGCGCTTTGGATACAAGTGATGCGAGTCAAGCAAGAGTTGGGTATGATGAGGTTGCCACATTTACAGAGAGACCATCGGACCTAGTAATACGATCAACTGATGAAGTCGCCGTTTGCACGCCTACCGAGGTGTCCCTGTTTCATCTTGGGTCATCAACCCCCAGTAAACTACCGACAGCTAAATGCGGAGCCCTCGCAATAGACTCATCGAACGCGAATCTCATAGCTTTCTCATCGGACCGATCCGTTTGTTTGTGGGATACGCGAACCAATGAAGTATCCTTGACGATGAAGACTAGCCATTTTTTTCCTATTCAATGCATGGCCTGTAACCCAAACCTTGATAACGTTTACGTAACGGGAGGAGAAGATGGGCGGCTTCTGTTTTGGGATGTGCGTCACCCGAACGGATCCTCTCCGTTGGAAACGGTCGGTAACGCTCATGCGCACCATATCACTAGCGTCCAGTACCACCCGATTCACGACCAGCTCTTAATATCATCCGGAACAGACTGCGCTGTGAACCTTTGGAGATACCAAGGAGTCTCCTCCACCCCGTCCAAATCAATTCCATTGACGTCGCCCAGGTCAAAGACAGCTATCGAGCCAATTACGGTTATTGGTGACGGCCTTGTAGAGAGCTTTAAGCGACACGAGGATTCAGTGTACAAATGTACCTGGTCCCGCGAGGGTTGGGCAATCGGCTCAGTGTCCTATGACGGGCTTGTCGTTATCAATTCAGTGCCAACTCCAGAGAAGTATCGTATATTGCTCTAGAAATTTCGCGTTCTTTTGAGGCATTCACGTAGTTGATTTTTTTTCAGGTTTGCATGATTGAGTCTGTTAAGCTGTCAGGCATGACGATGGCGGCCGCTGGGGGACTCGCTGCATTGGCTATGTTGGCGGTAGCGAGGAAGTTCACCGCTCCGAATGCAGGGCAGAAGGATGAATCTGAGGAACCACTACCCGAAACGAAGAGAGAATCTGAAGAAGTGCTACCGTCAACAAGTCCATCGTCAGCGGTCGGGTCACCTGCGCGGTCGTCGCCTGTGCCGGCTGACCTGTTGTTTTTCAGCATACTTGATTCGTACAATAGAACGACACCAGGGCTGTCGTCATCCGCCAGTGCCACTCCCAGTCCCACTGGAAGACGGAAGAAGCGAAACCGAAGGAACTCAAAAAAGCGAATCAATTCTACACTTTAATTTTTCCGAATTAATTTTAAACCAACGCTCACTGATATAATACAGTAAATAGAAAGATTAATTATTTAAGATAACTTTTTCTTATGCTCTTCCATTAAGTGCGAAAAACCATAAGGAGCGTCACGTTTAACGCCTCCCGGGATTCGATTCTTCCATGGTTCATCGGGATGACGATCAACAACCGTCTGGATCTCAATATCACCCGTCGCTGTGATCACTGTTCTCTCCATTGGCTTCTCGGCGTTCAGTTTCTTGAACAGCGGATGGTCACCGCGAGGAACGGGTTGGGAGGGCGTCTTAATAGGTTTTCCGTCCAACCGATATGCTGCCCCCGTGAAGACCATAGGCCCCTCGGGGACCGCAGGTTTTTCCGGGACCGCCGGAACAGATGCAACCGGCGGTTGTTGTGGAGTAGGAACGGATTTCGCTGGCTCGATATAGTCCTTCGGCGGAGCGAAATCAACCTCAATGTCTGCTTCAATGATTGAGACAGCATCGCTAGGTTTTGTTTCCACAATCTCAATTTCAAACTTTTTCTTGTTGTAATTGATAACTATATTGTCGCCCCTTGTGAGTGTTGCAAAGTGGCGGAGCGAATTCTCCAACACCGCCCTCGGGTTATGGACTTCCAAAAAATCCTTCGATACGGGCTGTAGCTTAACAAAGGTCCCTTTCGGGAGTGAAGTATTATTAACCTTTATGATATCTCCCTCTTCCAGCAGAAGATGCTGCATCAACCAATATGGTAGATAACATGTCCCTTCCTCAGCTACGAACTCTAACACGCCTGAATGACTTTTTCTATTATCCCTTTCGTTGTTCAACTAGGATTAGTTAGTCAACCTGAATCCACGCACATACCTCGAACAGCATCGGATAGCTGATATTAAGTCTCGCGAGAGTCTCCAGAGCACTAGGTGGTAGGATGATCTTGTTCCCTTTATCTATGTCGTCTCGTCCGAGAAAAGAGGAAGGGTAACAGTTATATTCTTGTTCGAAATTGCCTGAAGTCTAAAAAACGATATGGAAGATCAGTAAATAAAACCGAAGCATACTGGTGACCCGTATCCCCCGAAAAATCCACCTTGTCCACCACCAGGATTCCCGAATCCCCAGCCAAACATTGAGTGCAAATGGAAATCTTTTTCCGTACAATTTTCTTTGCATGTCGAATGTAAATTCGAATGTGTCGCATATATGGTCTTCGTTCCTCTCGGTACCGGTGGACTTACTATCGACTCACGGAGTTGAATCTGAAAGTCACCCAACTTCGTCTTTTCCTGCGTTGGGAATGTTGAGTGGTGCGATGATGGGTCCCGGAATGGGGATGGGAGCTCCAGGTATGATGGGCCCCGGAATGGGAATGGGAATGCCAATGGGTGGAGCGCCCATGGGGATGCCGATGGGGTCGGGTATGATGATGGGGCCTGGTGGGGCGATGCCAGGCCAGTACTCCCCGTATGGTATGCCTCCCCCTCAAGGTTCCCTGCCACCAGGAGGTATGCCTGGTCCACAGTTTCCGCAAGGGGTTCCCCTTTCACAGCCTCCTGCCAAACCGACATTCCAGAAGATGTATGTAAAGATGACCGCTGTGGAACAGCTTGCAACAACGGTGTCGACTACACATATCACATTTCTATGGACCATGCTTGCCCTGGTTGGAGGTGCTCTTTTAACTGCATCATGCCTTGCAATCGGCCGCAAGAAAAAGAAGGTTGACGGTGAAGCTGATGATGATAGTAGTAACTCCGGCGACGATTCTGATTCGGAATAATAATTTATTTTTTAAATATATTGCGTAAAAACTGTTTCTACTTAACTTTCACATTCTAAAAGATATATTTTATATGTCCTCATCACTAGGTGGTCTATCCTCATTCACGAGGGCATTCGTAGGACCATCTATACTGCAAAGTTTCGCCATGACGCAGCAATATTCGGCGGCTCGGTACGGGCCACCTCCTCCGCCTATGCTAGATCCTCCACCCCCTGACCCCGATCAATATCTACCTCCTCCCGGTCCGTATTCGACAGGTGGAACTTGGGGTGATACGTTTGGAACGCTCGGAAGTATGGTTGAGATTGCGGCTCTGTTTGTGAGCATCGGGGCTGCGCTTGGACTGGCTGCGGGTCTTTGCATCGGCAACGGTCGAAAAAAGGGAGAAACAGATGAGGTGGTTCCCAGTAATGAGTCAGACCTTGATGGCTCCCAAACATCGTCATCACAACCGATAACAGATTTTTCCGCCTGGGCCGACCAGCATTTCGAATCAGAAATAAAGGAGACCGACATACAAGATGATATCAAATAGCTTAACTTTGCAAGTACACTTGTCGGGTTACAGTAAATAAATACATCGCGATCGTGTAAACACTACTAACTCAGTATATGAAGCAAGGAATCAATGTCACGAAGCCCCGTTGTGGTTATTTCGGAGGGGTTACCGTCAGCGTCAAGCTTCACCGTGGTTTCAAGGGACGGGACGACGAGTTCTTCGGTGTTTGGATCGAACCGCGCATCAGGGAACCCGTAGTGTACAACCTGCAGCATCGCGTCCCTTGATGGGAAGGAATCCACTGGATTGGATTCTCGATGGTCAATATCTAGACTTCCAGAGGTCAGTATCATGGCAGCTGAATAGAAAGTTTCCAGTTCCTCAGTGCTCGAGAAACCAACGACGGGAAAGAGGTCTGAACTGTCAGGAGAGATGCGAATAACAACTCTTTCTGTGGGGATGATTGATTCACTTACGCGGACATTTCGGCAAGATGCAAACATACTGTATTCCTCATTGCGGTCACAGGTCACCTTGACACATTTTCGCAAGTGCAGTTGGAAATCCTCACTAAGCCACTCAAAGAGGGACGGCAATATTTTCACCCACTCTTCAGCAGAAACAATTCGAACGGTCTCATCAGGTGTGACGAGACAGGCTGCTTGCACAGCCACTGCCACCGCCGAGAAGACGTCAGGCACAGCGAGAACCAATGTTGGTGATGCGCAATCTCGGAGGAGTGATTTTAAATGACTAACGTCTTTGGAGGCTTGCGGTCTCATTGAAGGGAGGTGGATGAGAGCATCGACTGGGGGACCCTCAAAGCGATCGCGAAACACGCAATTCGCTTGGATTGATGTGTCCCCACAGATTAGCAGTGACGACCCGTCAAGGTTAGTGAAATGCCAATTCGATGCGGTGGTGCCGGAACTAACGGGATAAACCTTCCACCCGAATGGAAGGTCCATCGGTTCATTAAAGGACTTGAAGACATGAACAATTTCCCCGAGACCATCGGGGAGGAAAACGGATTGAAAATAGGTGCATGCAATTTGGCATCCAGTGAGTTGTATCTTTCCAGCGTCAAGATTCATATTCCACGGAATATCATTCATCAACCAGAGATTACACTGATGGATAGATGGCCCCACATCGCGCCCGATGAGGACCCTAAACCGGTCAGCAATCGTTATAATTGCACCCTTCCTATTATCGAGAACCTCAATCAACATCCTAGGCCTGATATCGTACAAGTATAAAAACCAAACATGTTTTTTATTAATGACGACTATAGCGGTTTCTTCGTGGTGGCACTATTCATTTTCCGTGAGTAATTTAGCACATAAATCGTTCATGAGATTTGAAACAAACTCCTTAACTTTTTCTCTTCCCAGTTCCGCGTCATTCTGGATAATAAAACCTTCCGGGTCAGTGGAATCGATGTCATCAATTTCAATTGAGGTGTCCTTGCTTGTGCTTAGTTTTAATTTATGAATTTCATATCCGATTCGCACCTTCCCTCGGACATGAATTGCGTGGATTTCACCAGTAAGTGTCTTCAATTCCAGATCAATTCCATCGATATCATGTTCGCACACAAGGTCACCCAAGATCTTCTTTGCCCGCTGCGTGATATCTCTTTCTTCATATGTCGTTCCTTTATTCCAGGCAGAAACTAGGCCGCCTGAGGAAGTACGGGTGTCTGCGATACTCTCCTCGCTCTCTGAATGGAGAATCTTCTGCGGCTCTGCACTTGGCAGAAGATGAGCATCAGGGATCTCTCGTTTCCAGTAAGTATATCCCGTAGCTTTCTTCGGGTCGTCCACCGAAGACTGTGATGACATACTAAAATCTCTACCTCGAACATAAGCGAGAACATTATCGGATTCGAAGTTTGCTAACTAATATTCTAAATGAAACGTGAATTTTGAGCCTATCTCAGTTACGCGCTTTCGATGAGACCCCGAAGAATGGAACATCAGTTATTCCTCTCTCTGCCAGAGTTTCAACTATGCAGGCACGGAATTCATCATAGAATTCTTCACACACATAGCGCATATCGCCACCTCTCATCAAACTGGTTCGCTGCCAATTCTTGTAACACTTCCCGTAGCGTTCCTTGAAGTGATTGCACGACTCAGTTGCTTGTTCCACTGCTTCTTTAATTTCCTCTGAGGTAAAGGCAGGCTTCGGCGCCGCATCCATTTGTGAATCGAGGTTCTAAATTTTTTGGACTCTGCCGGCATCGAATTTTTGAGCGCCGCTATTATATCAACATGTTAATAATTTTAGTGTTAGACCCTTACAATGGCTGATATTCAACTTCAACTCTCCAAGAAGAAGAAGCACGTGAAGGATGGCGTTTTCTACGCCGAGCTGAACGAGTTCCTCGGTAGCGTTTTGGCTGAGGACGGTTACTCTGGTGTTGAGGTCAGAATCACACCCGTCAGAACTGAGATCATCATCAGAGCCACCCGAACTCGAGGTGTCCTTGGTGAGAAGGGTCGAAGAATTCGAGAGTTGACTACTCTGGTTCAGAGAAGATTCGGATTCGCCGACAAGTCTGTTGAGCTCTACGCCGAGAGAGTCGATAACAGAGGTCTCTCTGCCGCCACTCAGGCCGAGTCTCTGAGATACAAGCTCCTCAACGGTCTTCCCGTCAGAAGAGCTGCTTATGGTGTCCTGAGATTCGTCATGGAGAACGGAGCTAAGGGTGTTGAGGTTATTGTTTCTGGTAAGCTGAGAGCTCAGAGAGCCCAGGTTATGAAGTTCAAGGACGGATACATGCTTTCCTCGGGTACCCCGAAGGAAGTCTTTGTTGACGAAGCCAACAGACACGTCCAGATGAAGGGAGGTATCATTGGTGTTAAGGTTAAGATCATGAAGCCTTCCGACCCAGAGGGCAAGATGGGCCCCAAGGCTAGACTCCCCGACGATGTTGAGATCCTTGAGCCCAAGGAGTACTCCGTCAGAGTCGTTGAGGAACCAAAGGCCGCCGCCCCCACTGTCGCCGCCACTGAGAAGGCTCCCGCCACCAGACAATATTAAACAGCTCAGTATAGTTTCCAATGCGAATGTTCACAATCGTCGTATACAGTATATAGAATCCCTCTGAGCAAATTTGAATAATCTAAATGACTGTGAATACTCTACTTCTGTCTTTCTTGGAAATACCAATCAATGAATTACCGTCAGTGTGTCCCCATACTATGTCTTCAGAATGAGGGAGGACAACGTCCATTTCCATCAAGTCCCCTGTTTGGCTGTTCCATCTATCGATAGTCTGATTCCGGAATCTCATAACGACCAACTCCCCATCTTGGTTAATCCCCATCGAGCAATTGGACCCATACCTTCCTTCTGATCCTGATATTGTAATCCATCGCTTCGAAGTGGAATCGAAAAATTTCAAAGCCGAGTCAATAAGACCAAAAACATCGTCCTCATGGACCGCAATCGCGTTAATGCGAACATCAAAAGGGCTGTCTAGGATCTTACCCGTAACACAGCTGACAATCGATCCAGTCGATCCAGTAAGGACGTATGGTCTTCGAACTGATCCCGACAGCCCACGAATCACTGACCCCTCTGCAAGACGACAAGAGATGGGATTCCCAGACTTTCCATCGACCAACCCATCCTCAGTAGCATAGACTAGTCCATGGTCATCCCGTAGAAACCCGCGAGTGATTGAGGGAGCGTCAACAGAGAAATCGAGCAATCTCCGAGTCGAGACTTGACCTATCCCTGTATCCACACCAAACGGAAGAACAATGGTCTGTGCAAACGCCAGAACCCACAAACCCACAGTGAAGGCACTTCCGATTTTAAAGACCGACCACGGAAGCTGGGACCTCTTCACACTCTCTTCCGTCTCGGGAACGAGGTCTACAATCACCGAATTTCCCGCGTATGGTTCATCGTCATCGCCAAGGTCGAATTGGTTCTTAGGCCCCTCCTTTGAATACCCGGGAAGACGCGAAACGTAGGTTGGTTTACCCACAGGTTCCTGAACCTCTCGCAGAGTTTCCATCCCGAACCCGAGGACGTCTATGCACCAAACGGTACTGAACTTGATAGGCAGACCGTTGATGTCGCTCTTTGTTTTTGACAGGAAAAAAATAATCCAAACAATGTGACCAAGGATCCCAACGCATGCAAACAGACAAGGCGCTAGCTCGTACTTGGTTTCATTGATTCCCCCAACTCCAGGAGCCGTCATGGTGACTGCTACTGCTATTGAGAGGAAGAGGGATGGGATCATTACAAGGGCAACCATGACCGCTGTCTCGGCAAATGTGAGAGTCAGATTGAGCCGAGCGTGTATTACCGCCGATGATTGAAAAATGGCGACAAAGGCCCACCCTGCCCATGGAGATAAGAGGTCCAACGCGTAGACCGCGAGGGAAAAGTAACTCATAGCACCCAAGAAGTGATTCAAACCGAGACACATGCATACCCTTGAATATGCTTCGTATCCTTGCCATTTTCGATGGAGTCGATTGAAAAGTTCGAAATGAGATGTGAAGAGCTGCCAGGCTGTTGTAAGGTCTTCCTGGCCTGAATGTTGAACTTGTGTTCCCTCAAGACCCGTCGCTTTTTCACTTGCTTTCCCTAGAACTGGAACTCGAAGAAGCGAGTCGGCTCCCGTTTTCTCGTACTCTTCTAATTTCGCAGCACCCTTCGCGATTTCGGATGTCGATGGAATTGGAAGGCGGAGCCACTGTGTCAAACAGCGCACCGAAAACGTCTGAGCTGAAATGCTCGCGTGTAAAGCTAGCCAAATCGACATCAACAAGTACAACATCGCCCCGGCGGTACATATAGACCAGCACCAGAAAATCCAAGACGGTGTCCCAACCGGGTTTCGACCCTTGAAAAACATTTCCATAGTAATGGAAAGCATGACGAGACACACAATGATGTACTTATCCATTTTCCCCACTGTCAAATCGAAAAGTTCGCGAATATCGTCTCGATACAAATCGACCTGCTTAATCCGCATCTTCTGTCTCTGGTACAGATCTCTTTGACGAAGCTCAGCTCCAAACTTCCAGCCTTCTCGATTGTATTGAAAGAGTTCCCCTCCTACTTCCCCGAGAACATCAGCCATCGCGAAAAAATTTCCGGATGCTTCCACTACTGGAGTCAAATGCAGGCAGCGAAGGAAATGCATTCGAAGCCAATGCGGTAAACCTATCAGATGAGGAACCAAATCGAGTTTACAGATTTATTTCGTCACCTGTGGCGCTCATCAAGTTTAATCTCAGGATCGCATTCAAGCGGGGTAAACTGAAGCAAGTCTTGGCACCGATATTCTTCAACATTCTGTTCATATGTATAATGCGGATGGGAAGCCCTGATGGAGCTCTTCCTGCTGCTCGATTCTTGAATGAGATTGACCCGATTCGTGAATGCGTGCATCGGGATGTCTCCGTTTCGTTTTATTGTGAACAGGAACACAACAATGATTGTGATGCGATTTTCGAGAATTTCCGGGTTCATTTGATGCCAGCTCGACTCGAACCAGTCCAATACGCTGACCAACCGGAATATGAGAGCTCTCTGCGCTTCGAAACTCGGACTATCGGGGCCCGAGTATTGTCGCCCACCTCGATTGAGTTGGACATGGATCAAGAACGATTCGATAATTTTTCAAGGCTAGAGGACGGTTCCGGGGTTACATGTCATACTTTGAGTGATCCAACCTGCGCCCCGATGTCGTTCTTCCGCTCATGTGTAGCGGCCATTGAGGCAGCAGCACTTAGAGCCGTGGATGTAAGTTCTGGGCATACCAATGAGATCAAGTTTCGGATTTTTCCTCAACAACGGAGAGTGGTTAGTGGTATTGCAGACACAAGTCTGTCTTGGATTATCCCACTTTACCTTTCGGGACTGTTTCTGAATCTCTTCAACTTTGCTCTCATCGAGCTTGTGTCAGAGAAGGAAGGAAGGCACAGAGACTACTTGTTAGCATGGGGAATCACGAAGCTGGATCACTTCATGTCATGGCTAGTAACAAACAGTCTCTTCGGTTTATTGGCGGTTTCGTTGATGGTTCACTTGTTGATAAGTGGCGACGTTTTTTCTGGGGACTTTGCTATTAGTTTGTTTATCGGATTTCTTGCGTACCTTATTGCTCTCCTGTCCATTGCTTACCTTGTATCGACAAAGATCTCAAGTGTGCGGACAGCATCCAACGTGGCTTCCCTCACAGATATCCTCTTCAACGTAGCGACAGTCTCGGCTGGTGCGATTCATAATCGGGTCATCTCCATTTTGCTAGCTGCGATTCCGACGGTTCCCTTCTTCATTCTGATCCGATCAATCGCTCTCGAGCAAGCCCATGCGACGTCCAGTATATCCAGTCTAACCGCATTGAGCATATCACTGGTGAACACGGGATGTATTGTCGCAATCGCATTATACATTCTAAGGACTGACCTAGTAACCAACCAAGAACCATCAGACGTGTCTGGAAATCTGGTGGCATCGATTCGGAACCTCACAAAGAGATATCCAGAAGCAGAAACGAATGCCTTGACTAGCGTATCACTCGATCTGTATCCAGGTGAAGTGCACTGTCTCATTGGAGCCAATGGCGCAGGAAAATCAACGCTTATCAATACAATTCTGCGAATTCAAGTACCAACGAATTGTGAAGTTTTTTCGGTTCCACCATCTGGTCGTGTCGCACTGTGTCTCCAAGACGACGCGTTCTGGGAGCTCATGACGGTGAGGAACCATATCCAGTTCTTCGCAAGCGAATTAGCTGGCATCAGTGACTCGGAAATCAACCAACTAACATCGCGACTCGGGCTTGATGAGGTTATTGACCACCAGTGCACCACCTTGTCGGGGGGGCAGAAAAGGAGGCTGTCTGTGCTTCTAGCTGTTGCGAAAGGTAGACGCCGGTCTACCCGGTTAATTATTTTTGACGAACCAACAACCGGAATCGATGTCGAGGGACGGCGAGTGGTTTGGGACCTCATCAGGGAAATCTCGTCTCACAGCGCTGTCTTGCTGACAACTCATTACCTAGATGAGGCTCAGGCCATGAGCGACCGCGTAACGTTCCTCGCCGAGGGAAAGGTGAAGGCTGCCGGAACCATGGCCGAACTTCAGTCAAGCTTTCATGGGGGGTACCTCTTGACTGTGAGAAGGAGGGACGTTCACTTCGTTCGTCCAATGGCTGATAAGCTGTCAATTTATCGAGAGTCGGACGAGTCGGTCGTTTTTCGGTTCCCCGTTGGATCAGAGGCAACTGCCATCGATGTTATGAAATTGATTCCACGCGACAGTGTCACGTTCGAGTCTGTTACTCTGGACAATATGTTTACTGAACTTTCTCGAACAGAAGATGCGAATGTTGGTGGGAGTCCGGAACCAATAGAATCTGGAGTAACCTCGAAGGCGTCGTGGATCAGCCAAGTCTTGGCCATGAGCCGAGTCCGCGTTAAGCCGAGAATCTCAAATCCAAGTGCGATGTTCTCCAATATTGTTTTGCCAATTATTTTGATATCCTTTTCGCTGATAGCTAGAAACGTGGGATTCTCGTTTTCCCGCCGAGTGCCCGATGTTGCACCACAGTCGTATCTGGACGATCAAGGAAATCTGATGAATGCTTTCAATGGAACAAGTGATGCTGTCCTTCGCGTTCCTATTACAGGTGATTGGTCTGGTATGCCCCTTCCTCCAGCGTTTGAGCCCTTCCTGATCCCCAAAGACATAGAGATGATGGATTACCTTTGGGGCGCTCAAGAATGGTATCCATTCGCCCTTGACTTCGGATCCAGTGGAGGCAAGAAAGAGGTTTGGTTGAACCCAACGAGTCCGAAATCGCCTCTAGCTTTGCTCTTGTTCTTCGAGACGGATTCGGCTGTATCGATTCGCACTGGGACGCTCTTGTCAGAGACCGAGTTTAATGCCATTGTCAAATCATCTGTTATCAATATTGTGGTCTATGTTGTCATTTCATTGTCTGTGATTGCCACTCAGTGCGCCACACAGATCTTTGACGAACGCCGTAGTCTGATTAAACGACTGAGTCAGATTCAAGGCCTCCAGCCGTCGGCCTACTGGTCCGGATCCGTTCTGGGCCACGTGTGTCTGAACTTACCCGTCTTGCTCATGGCACCCGTTACTGCCATCATAACCTTGGGACCTGTTATATCAGAGGTTCCGAGCAGTTGGACTCTTCTGGGTCTCTCAGCGATAGTGAACTCAGCGCAGCTAGTTTTGTTTGGATACATGTTTTCAATGCTTTTCAAGTCGAAGGAAAATTTATTGAAGTACAACTCCCTCTATTCGCTCGTGATGTATGAAACGATTGTGATTGGTGGGGTTATGGTCATTCTGACCTTTTACCGTACCTCCTATCCGTCAATAATTTTCTGGCTCTCAATTTTTGTTCCTCCCTTCAATATCGCTGCCGTTATAGCCCAACTGGTGGCGATGCACATGAACAGCTGTTCCATCATATACGGAACGTGCTACTGGGACCAATCAGTGTGGACTGCCGGAGTGTGGATTCCCATCTTGGCCGGACTTGTCCAAGCGACTGCAGTCGGACTCTTCCTCGTAGTGACTGAGAGTCGAGACCAGCAGCGGCTCACCAATCCGGCCTTGAAAGACTGTGCGTGGGCCATGAATCCTCAGGGAAGATCTGACTCGTCGGTGGAAGCCGAGACTGAGAGAGTAATGAAGGGATGCGATGATAATGTCCTATTCGTCAAGTTGTGGCACGCATATCCTCCCGATCCATCTAGCACAGGAACCACCGAGACTCAATGGGTTGTCAGGGATCTTACCTTTGGAGTTCAACCGAACGAAACTCTTGCACTCCTCGGTAGAAACGGCGCCGGTAAAACTACGGCCTTATCCACCCTCCTCGGTTTGAATCGACAAGTAGCTGGGTATGCCGGAGTTTGGCCAGGCAAGTCCATCGGGTTCTGTCCCCAAACAAATTCGCTATGGGACGGCCTCTCTGGTCTCGACCATATAAGGTTCTACGCATCCCTCCGAGGCTGTTGGGTTGGTAACCGCTACGGCGAGTCTATTCTCAAAAGAGTTGGACTCGACGACATCCACAAAAGAGCTAAATCGTATTCTGGAGGAATGAAGCGTCGTTTGTGTATCGCCATCGCGCTCGTGGGTAACCCTGAGGTTCTCATTCTCGATGAGCCCACCGCGGGAGTCGATGTGGGTGGAAAACGAGAGATATGGGAGATTCTAAATAGTTTTCGAAACAGCTGCTCCGTTATCGTCACAACCCATTCTTTAGAAGAAGCCGATGTTCTCGCTTCCCGCGTTGGTATCATGGAACGAGGGCGGTTGGTTCAGGTGGGAACTCCATACTCCCTCAAGAGCTCGCAGAAAAGACTTCGAGTGTCCTTCGAAATTCCAATAACGGATGAGATCTTTGAGAAATTCGTGACTAAACTAAGCTCTCAAGGAGATGAAGTCACCAGAATGTCGGGTCACGACATTGAAATTGATCTACGCAATTTAGCCGTATGGAAGGTAGTCCAGGTTTGTCACGATCTCCGTGCAATTGGCGAATGTGGACACTTCACAATGAACCAACTATCACTAGAAGATATTTTCCTAAAGACAGTTAATCAACAGGAATAGAGAGGCCATGTTTCAGGAACACTCTTTCTACAGTATAAAGCCGCGGTATTGTCAGGCTTACCACGTGCCAATACGTTCGTTCTGCATTCATGAACATGAAAAACTTTTGTGTTTTTTTCTGTCTGCCTTTCACATTCCTTGGAAGATTCTGGCTTCATCATGATGGCTGAGGAGAACGTACGGGAAGGCCCCAAAAGGGTTGTTCGGAAGAGGTCAGCCTTCGGAGACATCAGTAACACAATTTCGCAGGCACCGGTTAACGCCAAGGCAGCGCATGTTCCTTCCAAAGATCAGAAGAGTTCCGATAAGGTGGTTGTGGAGGCAGAGAGCGTCCCTGAGAATTCAGTTAAGCCAATTAACTGGTTTGACAAGCTGCCAGCTCACGACCGTCAAGACGTGTCTGATCCGCGCTTCGTCTCAGAGTACGTGAACCAGATCTTTGACAAGATGCGTCAGGTGGAACTCCAGAATTCTCCGATTGTAGGAGACTACATGGCGCGTTGTCAGGCGGATCTCAGCGAGCGAATGAGGGGCGTTCTCGTTGACTGGTTGGTTGAAGTGCACTGGAAGTTCAAGCTTTATCCTGAGACCCTGTTCCTCACAGTGAACTTACTGGATCGGTTCTTGTCGTCAAAACCCAACATTGCACGGAATCAACTGCAGTTGGTTGGTGTGACGTGTCTACTACTCGCTGCGAAGTATGAGGATATCTATGCACCCGAAATAAAGGACATTGTTCACATTTGCGACAAGACGTACAAGAAGGAGGAGATTCTCAGCATGGAGGTGCTGATCCTCAATACTCTGAGCTTTCGGATTACTACGCCATCGGCGCTTTTGTTTTTGTTGCGAATGGCCAAGATTGCCCGTTGTGATGAGCGGCAATTCTATCTGGCTCAATACTGCTTGGAACTTGCAATGGCGGATTACCACCTGTGGACCAACAATTCGGCATCTCAACTGGCAGCGGCCACTTTGTTCTTATCCAGCAAGTTGCTACGGAAGTCACCCGCGTGGCCTGCAGCTCTGCAAGAAATGAGTGGCTATACGGAGTCTCAACTCAAGTCAATTGCAAAAGAAATATGCATTACGCTACAAGCGACGAACGAGTCTGGTAGCTCCGAGGAAGGAAGTAGCAGGGCTTCGTCCAATATAGTAAACGCGACTCGGGCTATTAAGAAGAAGTTTTCCCAACCGAAGTACCACTCGGTCGCAAAGCTCGTTTTGTGAACGGGCGCCGGCGTCTTTTCTTTCAAGTAAGATCATCAAGAGAATATCTTATAGTTACACATTTAATTAAATTCCACCCATTCACACATCCCACCTCCATTATATGCTCGCCTTTCGGGATAGAATTCGTTTATCGCGAATGAAATTCACGATTGGGGAATAGACAACTGAATGTTTCTTTCAGCGATATAGCTGATAAGACCTTAGAGAAGATGAATATTGAATTGCAGCTCTACACATCCCATCCCCGTCATCATATATTAACACTTAACGATGCTTGTTTGTTTTTATACCGTATCTCAATAATATTGTCGTGATCGTAATTTTTTTTGGCTGACCTCATGCCCGAAGGGATGACACGGGTTTCGTATATGGAGCGGTTAGCAGGGATAGGATCGCTTATAGATGATGAGATTGATAATATGGTGAAACGGGAGGTCGAAGCAGCTATAGCTCTTTTCAAGCAAAGTCACTCCAACAATCAAAATTTGCAACATCGTCGCCCTCAACCGACGGAGAGTGAGATTGAAGAAGCTTTATTGCTTGTTGAAGCTCGCTCGCACCAGAACTCCATTCTGGATTTCCTTGCGCTGAAACCGGACCTTTTGTCCAATTATCAGATATTTCGAGTTGCGGATGACAATCTTCGTTCTTATATCCTTCGCAGACTAAGCGATTGCCATTTGAAGATATTATTTAAATCATGTTGCGAGTGTGGTGACTCGGATTCAACGAGTGCCATCATCCTAGAATGGAGATCACGCCTGATTAATTTCGAGGAAGGGGATTGCGAGCCGTGTCCTATATTGATGATCCGCTCGGGTAACATTGA
>SDXP01000257.1:0-16732 GCA_004369235.1 Perkinsus sp. BL_2016
GGAGAACGATATAGAAATACAGCTTCTCGGCTCCACTCAACCAATTGTTGCGAGTGATCGTTTCGATTTCGAGGGACCTTCATCGAAATCCAGTCGAATTGGTGGGCCACGTAAACGTGAATCGATGTTACCTATGGAGATTGGGCCCCGCATGCTTCTCTCTGCGCGTTTGCGTGATGGAAGGCTTGTTTTCAAGGATTCCGAAACCGGGATTTTATCCTGGGTTCCAACAGCATCCGATGCGAAGCCTCGAGCGTCGACAATGCAGACCGTCATTCCTGAGCTTCCTGCAGGATTCATATCGCGCAAAGATCCTGTTGGCCGGGAGTATTTCTTCAATAGTATCAACCACTCGTCTCAATATGAGAAGCCGAACCTTTCGGCTAACGAGGTTGCTACGAATATGAAGAAAGCTGAAGGGATCGAGGTCAAGTCAATCTCTCCATGGGAAATTTACTTTGACGTTGACGGAAATCCATTTCTCTCCAATCCAGAAACGGGCGAAGTAACTTGGAATTTGAGACCGAAGACCGCGAAGTCGAAGGAATCGATGCTCAAACCAGCAGTGCGGCCTGGTTGGCAAGTACATTACACGGATGACGGGTTTCCATACTATTTCTGTGAAGCAACAGGTGAGTCCCATTGGGAGCTCCCTTCTGAGGACTGGTGGATAGAGCCAGCAGCACATCCTGTGGCACGTAGAGTAGCTAGTTAGCTAGAAACCGTAATTTCATTTTGCGTTTTGATTCCAAGAATAGACAACTTAGATATGTCATCAAATCGAAAGCGGAGAGAATCTCCACCGCCTCGAGATAGGAGACGATCTAGATCGCCGCGACCGCTTCCGTTACCATCCAGGAGATCCGGCAGGGACGAGGAGCGCAAAATGACGGATGAGGCGTTGAGACCTGAACGAAGGTCTAGAAGGCCCAGCAGAGACGATGATAGACGTTCCAGAAGAGACGATGAAAGAAGCTCTAGGACGGATGAGCTCGATAAACGACCCAGGAAAGATGACGAAGAGGGACGGCCCAGGCGAGACGATGATAGACGATACAGAAGAGACGATGAAAGAAGCTCTAGGAGGGATGAGCTCGATAAGCGGCCCAGGAGGGATGAGGATGATGGACGACCCAATAGAGACGATGTTAGACGTTCCAGGAGAGACGATGAAAGAAGCTCTAGGAGGGATGACGACGAAGGACGACCCAGGAGAGACGATGATAAAAGGCCAAGGGGGGAAGACGAGAGGAGCTCTAGGAGGGATGACGACGATGGACGACCCAAGAGGGACGATGATAGAAGGCCAAGGAGGGAAGAGGAGAGGAGCTCTAGGAGGGAAGATCGACCCCGACGAGACGAGGGTAATAAGAGGGCTGAACGTTCCCGAAGAGATGAGGATGAACGAAGATTCGAAGAAGAGAGGAGACCTCGATGGGATGAGGATTCAGCTACTCGGAAAGAGACTAATGGAAGTCGAACTGTGTGGATTGGTTCTATTCCCGATTCAGTGGGAGACGAAGCTATTTATGACGAATTGATGCGGGCCGGTGACGGCGAGATATTGGGTCTTCGCCTTGTACCCCAGCGCGGCTTCGGCTACGTTCGGTTCGTTGAACTAGAAGCAGCCGAGCGAGCTCTAAACGCCCGAATCGAAATCGGCGGCCGACGGTTGCGAATTGATCACTGCGATGATATTCCCACCCTAACACATCCGTACAAACCAGCAGACGGATCCAAGCCTCCGGCATGTTCCACTTTGTTTGTGGGTAATTTACCCGCAGACGCCACTGAGGATTTGTTGATGAGTTTCTTCAAAAAGATTTTGGATCCACTTGGCGTCGAGGTTCAGTCAATTTCTCTCCGTCGAGGAGGCGGCTTGAAGGGAATGATGTCGTTTGCTCATGTACGGTTCGCTTCTGGTGATGACTGCATGCAGGCAGCTCTTGCAGTTGCCGGTATGCGGTTGAGTCACGATGGAACGGGTCACCGGATCAGGGTTGAT
Organism: Perkinsus sp. BL_2016; assembly: GCA_004369235.1. Classification (NCBI taxonomy): domain Eukaryota; phylum Perkinsozoa; order Perkinsida; family Perkinsidae; genus Perkinsus; species Perkinsus sp. BL_2016. The sequence goes on from SDXP01000257.1 coordinate 2,006, forward strand.
TGGGCGGTCGAGAAGGCTGGCATGTCTGCAGCCGCTTCTGTCAATGCCGAACTTCGCGGAAAGACCAACAAGATATTCATAGCTGGTTTGAATGATGGAATCGATGAAGGTGAGATTCGGTCCGTTTTCCAAACGTTTGGCGAAGTCACTAGTCTCAGGCTAAATCGAGACAAGGCTGGTGTTCGCTCTTTTGGTTATCTCACATACTCTTCGCCCGACTCCGCCGCAGCCGCTATCGATAAAATAGCAACAGTTCTGGTTGGCGGCGTCAAGGTCCGCGGCGATTTCGCTCGACCTGATCGAGCAGCGCCGGTCACGGCCCAGGCTCCCCCTGAAGCGCCCCGAGGGAGATCCCCAAGCCCTGATTATCCTCGGATGACCCCTGTTAGCTACGAAGTACCCCTGGAATATGGTCCGATGCCAACCTGGATTGAGTGCTACGGCAACAGTATGGTTCGAGGGTCCGTAGAGCTCTAGCGTGTCACACCAAGTAAACCAGCTATTAGACAAATGCATCGAATTCGTCCATTTACCGTAAAGATGACGTGAACTGATCAAATTTTTCGATTCATCCTGGAATTCTTATTCGGAGTTTCAGTTATCCAAATATTTGATCAACAATATGTGCAAACGACATGCAATATCTATACTCCCCAATATATTCATCCCCTTTTCACTGTCTTCCTAGAGTTTCCGATCTTTTTCGGGGCTTATTTATTGAATGAGTAATCAAGCTCCCCCACAATCGGGGAATCCCGGGGAGCACCAGCCTCCGCCATACGGGCAGCTCCCGATGGGGACTCCCGGAGGTCAGGGGGCTCCTCTCCATCATCCGGGTATGCATCCGATGATGTCAGGGATGCCTTATCCGCCATACATGATGTTTCCTATGGGTGGGCCGTATTATTTACCGCCGCCGCCACCCCACGGAGAAGGGCCACCGCCGGAGATGCAGTTTCAGGGACCTCCGATGATGCCGCCCCCAATGATGGCCCCTTACGGTTATCCCCCAATGCATCCCGCAATGATGCAACCGCCGCCGCTGCATCATCAAATGAATCCCAACGTGCCGACTTTCGTTCCTGCTTCGGCGAGACCGAAGTCAGGGGCAGATGCACCGCCAACGAAGGTTCCGGCGCCATCTACCCCGGCACCGGTGGAAGACAAGGAGGAGACATCGGGACCTGCGGCCCCAAAGCCGGTTAGTAAAAGACTTGCAATCATAGACCCAGTTACGGGAGAGGAAATTTCGTTTCAAGCAAAAACTTCAACTCCTGTGGCTCCGCCTCCATCCGCACTAGTTAGTGCGGAAATTGCTCTGGGACAAGGAGCGCCCACGCCTCCAATGATTAAAGTGTCGCGAAAAGGTTCATCGGCTTCTTCAGAATCATCGAGTGCTGTGCCCGTAGTTCCTCCACCGTCCTCTGAACCGGTGACAACTGCGACGCCGTCGGATCAGGTGATCACTGAAACTCCAGAGCTCGAAGAAGAGCCGCGCCGTTTAACGAACAACCGATTAGGCGGAATGAAGCTTAAAAATGCGCCGCTACCAAAGCCCACTCCTCCGCCAGTGGCTGCGCAGGTTAGCACAACAGAGGGAATAAAGACACTGAAGCGGATCAAGAACGTTGCCCTTGAGAAGAAGCCAACGATTGAGCTTGTGCCAAGTGTGGTCACAAAGCCATCTAAATTTAAGCTAGTGAACAAAACCTTGCCGGCAACGAGTGCCAGCACGAGCAGCAGCACCACGGTGTCAAAGCCCTCAGTGTTCCCAATTTCCAGGGAAATGTTTCTGCGGTACATGGCGCCAGCGAGACCGGACCGAAATGCACCAAGTTCCATCAATGTGTTCCCCTCTGAGCTTTTGGGTCTCCGAACGGCTCCCTATGGGGATCCAGGCCTGCAACTTGGGCGTAGCGGTGGCCGTCGGGGACCTGCCGGTGGTCTGCAAAAGACGCTGAGTGGAACGAGCGCTAACTGGAGGGCTGGGAAGCAGCTGGGTCGAACCTTGTCTCGGCAGTCAAGCAGTCGAGGCGTGCGCTCGTTGGTGAACCAAGCAGTGAAGCCATCAGAGAGAGGATTCAAAATAATTGACCAATCTTCATTGTCTGAGAAGGACAAACTTCGTCGTCAAGTGATGTCGCTGCTCAACAAGATTACGGTTGATTCATTTGGAGCGATCACGAACCAAATCGCAGGGATTGAGATATCGCAACCGTGGCAGATGGATGTCGTTATTGGACTTATTTTCGATAAAGCAGTGGTGGAACACACTTTTTCAGAAATGTATGCGGAAATGTGTAAAAAGCTTCGAACAACGTGGCCCGAACTCACAGGTGTTGACCAAGAAACAGGTCAGTCTGTGCCCGTTACCTTTACGCGAGCGATTATTGAAAAATGTCAAGTGGAGTTTGACGCCATTCCTGACAACTTGGAACCAACCGAAGCTGACATGGCAAAGGTTCGCGGAAACTTGGAAGACTTGGAGATGCTGATGCAAAAGCGAAAGGAGCGAATTCTCGGTAACATGAAGTTTATTGCCCAATTATTCCTAATGCGAATTTTGTCGAGTCGAGTGATTCGGTCCGTTGTGGAGCAGCTGCTCTTCCGCGTCGACGAACCAGAGGAGCACTACATTGAGTGTGTGGGTATTTTGCTGCACAACATTGGAGGAACATTGATGGACTCAGAGTCGGGCAGAGCCTATGTCTCGCAGTTTGTGGATCGGCTCAAGGACTTGATTCAGCGAGAGACTTATGGCAAGCGCATTCGGTTCTTGATGCAAGACATTATCGACGCCGCTCGTGCTGGATGGACGGGCAAGCATGCCTCCAGTCGACTTGTCAGTAGCGTTAAGAGCAAAGAGGAGGTGCGAAAGGCTGCACTTGATGAACAGCAACGACAAACGGGACCCCCTCACTCGTCTCGACCCAGAGGTCCACTTCCCGCTGCTAGACAACAGTCGTCAACAACCACGACCGCATATAGACCTGCAGCTGTTTTGCGCCGAACTTCACAAACTGCCACTGCGGTGCCGGCGGCACAGGAGAGCGATTGGAGCGATGAGGAAGAAGAGGACGAAGTCAGCGAATATGCAAACGAGGAAGAAGAAGAGGAAGAGGAAGGATTCACAAAGGTGAATACAGCAAACCGCAGATAGAGAGGAGTTTAATATTTTCCAGGCATCCATCAAGTAGAGGAAGGAGGGTAAAACGAGCTTACAATAGAGTCTTCTCTTTTGTGTATGAATTTTTCTTTATTGCAATATTATAGATGTCTGTCCAATCCTTCAATCCAGAGTTTTCGCCAGTCCATTCACGGGAAGAGAGTCGAGGGGCTCCGTCAGACATTGCCCCAACAGTTTTGCGGAGTGCCTTTCTTAATCCGACTGTCCCTCCACTCCCCGGACAGCAGCCATCACCAGAGCCCTCTCTTAGTCTTCCTGTCAAGCATCAATCGCCTCAGCCCTCGGTTGGTCCACAGGGCCCTGGAACGGTGCAGAATTCGCCTCAGGTCAGTAGCGGTGTACAAGCCGCTCCTCAACCCATTCTTCAGAATTCGCCTCCGGTCAGCATTGGATTACAACCCGCTCCCCAGCCGCCCACGCTGGGTCCACAATCGGCACCTCAGCCCACGATTAGTCTCCAGTCTGGGCTTCAGGGTCCCGTAGGGTTCGGAATGGTGGCCCCGGGCGAGTTGGCATTGATGAATGCCAACTTTGATTTGCAGTCTAAACTTGAGCGGGCAGTAGTCCGAGTCAAGCAGCTAGAGCGTGAGCAAGCTGAACTACTGGATCGGTTTGAGAAGGCTGTAACGATCTCTGCGAATTTGAAGGATATTGAATCGAAAAAAAACGACTATGCCGAGAAATTTTGCGATTCGGAGAAGATGCTGAAGCAAGCGATAGCTAGAATAGAAGAGCTAGAGAAAAGGCTCAATATGAAATCGGAAATGCTCTCCCAAGTTCGCGATAAGTATTTCGCTGAGCGAGACCGGAACGACAAGCAGTCTGCGGAAATTGAAGTTGTCAAGACGGCGGCAGAATTGGCGAAACGGGAGGTGGAAAATCAGTCCCACAGAGCTTCTCTTCGCGAAGTTCAACTGAGCACAGCCCGGAACCTCCTCGAGACGGGATCAGTGTGTGTTGCTCAACCGGTCCAGTCGGTGGCAGCATCAAGAGTTAATTTTCACGATGACGAGTTAGGCATGGCTTCTACAAACAATTGGAGGATTGTGTGTGGACTCTCTGAGTCGATTTCCGAAAGGGGAGCGTCCTCAAGCGGTTTGAGTGTGACTGGCTGGAGGGAGTGGCAGTTGACCAACAACTTGCCCTCTTTTCCAAACGACCAAGTCGTTACTCAGCATTATAAGCGAATCATTCAGAATGGGCAGACGTCGTTTGGAGGTACCATATTGGATGATGGAATCATTCGCACATCTGTATCTATCCAAATTGGAAACGACGCGGCAGCAATTGGTTGAGTGGAGCCGAGAGGCTGTATTTCTATATCGTTCTCCTTCTCGACAATCCGATCCGATGACTTCATAACCCGATCTGTCCATTCTCCTTTGGAGTTCTCGTAAACAACGAGATAGTCCCTGTCAGTGACACCGGTGATCTCTGCGTTCCACCAGATACCGTTCCACTCAGCGAGAACCTTAGTTCCAACCACTCTGTTCACGAGTCGTCGCACGGATGTGTTCAGAAGAAAAGGCGGCGACGTGAGGTAGGATGATCCTCTTAATAACAAAATCATCAGGTCCGGCGAGGAAAAAAATTCCGACTTCTCCAAATCGTGAACTATGAATGGTCAAGACTGCGACCAGTGCAATGGAGAATCCGAATCATGCACTGCGGATTCCCAATCATCGACACAAGTTAAGATGGAGTCTGTGCCTGAAGAGTCGGTCGTCGTCCTGAAGAAGACTGAGAGTCACACAACTATCAATCGCGATTGCTTTGACGGGGCCGATTCGCGGAGGGGTAGGTACAGCCACAAACCACGACGCGTACCAAACTTATTAGCAGGTCCTGCTCTATTACCAGGTCCCGTCACACCGAATTTCGCCCCTTCGAGTGCACCAGAGTTTCCCGACTGGTGTGTAACAAGGATTCCACAAGTGGCCATATTCCCTCAGTTTATGATAGCGCCGAGTCTGACCGATGGCGAGTCGGACGATAAGATAACCTTTGTGAGGGAAGCCATGGAGAAAGCAGTTGGTCTACCGCCTCTCATTTTTGAGCCCAGTCAGATTCAGGTAGACACCGCAAAAGACCGGAAGAACCAACGTCGCGGCGATAGGTCCAGGCGCGAATGCCTGACCAGCCGTCCGCAAAGAAATTCGGATAAGAACGATGCGAGTAGTTTCAAGTCAAGCGAGGGCGACTTCCCCACCTTGGATTCAGTGGTGCCGGATCAGTTTGAAATCACAACACCTTCCCCTGGGCGGAAGAAATGGGTCAAATTCCCCTCTAAAAACAGTCAAATTAAGAAAATCTTTCTAACAGCGCTGTGAGTCTCCACAACCACCGAATATATATTACTTTGTCTGATTATGCGTTTTCAGTTCGCAGTCGGCGTTTCCAAATATCATAGGATAAGTATCCAGTTATAGGCGATTAACAACAAATGCTCCAGAATGTTTTTCTAATGTACTATCACGGAAATTTCTGAGAGTTGCAATCCAAAGCAATATACGTGAGTAAAGAGTCAAATGCACGTGCCTACGTTTCTGGACTAAGGAATATACAGTAGCAACAGTGAAAGGTCCAGGCGACATTGTCAACGTATTCTTTGTTGGATGGGTTTTTACATACTTGTGAATTGGTGTATAAGCGAGGGGATCTATCTGGCTAGCATGCCACCGCGATCTCGCCTTTACATGAAACGCCTAACGCTTTTGCTAAAACAGGTCGGCATCGCATGGGAAACGCTCCATCATCATTATCATTTTGGCGTACTCCTGCTGATCGTCGTCGTCATCAATCGTCGACTCAGAGGCCGCTCCCTCCTCGTCATCCCAATGCTGAGCGTAAGACCTGTCCCGTTGTCGCCTCCTTCCCAACTTGGTCTCCTCGACCGTTGTTGAAGATGAAAGAATTAAAAAATCCTCAATCTCTGACCATTCAATCTGAGATCGCATGACGTCGCTTCTACCGTCAAAAACTTTTGTAAGTGATGTTCCCTGACGCACTACTGGCGCCACCGCCTCTTCGTCGTCCAGGAAAAAAAATGTGGTCACAACTTCACTGAAGGCAAGCAATCGTCCTTATCGCCGTCCTTCGTGGATATTCTCCCTTTCCGGGTGAATCTCTCCACTTTGACGACCCATGATGCTCAACTATATAGAAAAGGCGGACAAAAAGCAAATTATGTAACTAAAATACATCAGATATCACTCAAAGAAGTATTCAATGTTTGTCACATTCCTATGCACTCTTTCTAGCACCTCCACGTTGGTACAAGGCAGGGAAAGGGCCGTCATCCTGCAGGTCTTGTTAATTCCTCGATCCTCCAAAAGATCGATCATGAATGACGATTTCGCACCCGATTCAGTCAGTGGAATTCAGGCGGATGTAATGTCAGTCACCATTACATGTGCAAAAGCCTTCAGGCGCATTGCGTCATTGAGGTGCGTACGTACCCATCACCTCTGATATTCAAGAACCTTGCCGTTTGGTGATGCGAAATATCCCTGTTCGCGCCGAAGAGCTGCTTGAATGGGGAGTACTCTGCATGATCTCGAATATCACTAATTCCACAGTTGGAATTTTTGTTTTTCGGTTTTTCATTTCATTTTGATGTCCTCACTCAGCCAGCTAGAATTTCGGGCAACAAAGATTCGAGAACACAACAAGGTTGCAGGCCTGGTGACGTCATCTCTGAAGCAGGACATCTCCTCGGTGAGAGACCACATAACGGAATATTCGCAGAGCTCCGAATCGCTACGGACTCAACATGAATATCGGGCATATTCGCCTAGGGTGAACAAACTTGGGACACTCGAAAAGTCCACTCCGATGGCTTCCGGAACCGATGCCGAGTCCGAGATTCCCGCAATCAAACTAGGACATGGGTGGGGACAGGATATAGAATTAGATCTTTCATAGTACGGTTGCAGGGGTGAGAGCTTGGTACAGTATAAGCCCTACGCATTGTCACGTTTCTATTATTTTTTGATCTGTGATTTTACCTTCGCCTACGAAACATCTCTCGTTCATCAATGAGAACTAAACCCTGTGAGCTAACATCACGGGCACTGGTTTATTCCCAGCCTCCCTCCGCCTCAGCGCTCATGTCACCCCAGTTGCCAGCGGCGGCAGCCTCTTCAGCGGCCTCCTCGGCTTCCTTCTCTTGGCGCTCGAGCTCTTCGGGATCTCTCCAGAAGAACGAATCAACCATGACGTCCCAAGCTGCTCCTCTCTGGAGAGTACCTCTCAGGTAGAGGACCTCTCTGGCCAAGAGCCAGTACATCAAAGCGATGGATTCCTTTCCTCTGTTGTTGCAAGGGATAGCGATGTCAACGTTCTCGAGTGAGGAGTCGGTATCGCAGAGAGCGATACAAGGGATGTTGGCATATGAAGCCTCCTTAACCGCCTGGGAGTCGGTCTTGGGGTCAGTGACGATGATCAGACGGGGCTCCATGAACTTGCCAGTGATCTGGTTCGTCAAGGTACCAGGGGTCCATCTCTGGGCCAGGGACTGGACACCAGTGTAGTGGGCGAACTTCATGACGGCTCTAGAACCGAAGGGTCTCTGAGAGCACACAACGATGTCTTGAGGGTTCTCGACGGCAGCGATGACTCGGGCAGCAACCATCAACTTCTCCCAGGTCTTACCGAGATGAATGACGTTGATGTTATCAGAGCCCTTCTTGTAGACATAGCGCTTCATCTTGAAGTTGATATCGCGGGTACCGATGTGGGACTAGGAGGAAATAAAGAATCTATATATTCTGCACATACCTTGCAGATAAGCATCTTGTGGATGTCCTCTTCCTTCTGTTGAGCGAGGATATCTTCCTGGGGCTGAGTCGACATTTAACGAAACTCTCCTAGCGTTGCGAATCGATTTCAAGAGAGTGAACAGATGAAGAGGGTGGACAGACTCAAAAAAATCTATCAAGCTTTGATCGCCGAAAAAATTTGGTTGCACACACATTCTTTGTGGACTTCCGGCAGAGAAGTGAGTTATCGGGGCCCAAGATCCCCAAGCGTCGGGAGGCTTCCAATCGGGAGCACCTGAGTTTCGTACATCGCACTTGAACACTTTCCGTGAAAGGGAGTCTCCCGATTCATTTATTTCCAAATCCCCCAACTTTTCTATCGTGATTAGTGTCCGAATAGAATCGGATTGACTGGAAGTATATTCAAATGGGATATTGCCCGAGAATCCGATTGATGCGGCGGGGTATATCCATTCAGTCGATTGTTGTAATTATGGGACTTCATCATCTATCTATCTTTAGGCTCAGTAATGTTCGACATTTTATCGGTGTGTGATCCCGCCTCTCATCGCAGTGGCGTGCCCAAATCCTCGATCCGATCATGAATTCGTACGTTACGCAGCTCCATCTCAAGTTTTTCGCTACTTAATGATGAATGATACGTTTACCACCGATTCCTATCGAGGGCGCCTTAGCCGACGAGCTTTGGACAGCAATGCTTCTATAACATTGTCAATATTTCGAATCACTTCTTTCAAAACGGCCACATCACCCTGGGCCTCCCGTTCAATGCGTCGTAGAACATCTCGGAGCTCAAGCGACAGTCGCTCAATGGAGGGATCAAACTTTAATGAGAGGTTCAATTGAGTTTTCTGTAAAACGTCAATTTTGCGATTAATGCCTGCCTGTAATTCTACTAGAGCGTCGGGAGCGGAAAGTGTCTCGGCGATTTGGTTCGCATCGCTTGATCCCAAAACTTTCACCGTGAACGAGTCGTCATCCAAGATTCTCTGCAGCTCGGTAAGATGGATGGTGTCTCTGTGTTCACTATAGTCGGAGGGAAAGAGACCGAAAACATCAACAACTCTGCTGCAAACCGCCTTCCGTCTTCGAACGATTCGATCAGCAATGATTGTTGGAAATTGCGATAGGGATATTTCTCTCTCAAGCAGATCAAAGGCTTCGACTGGAGATCTCCTTCGGAGTCGATTAGAGATGAGTTCAAACAGAACTGAGAAGGGATGTTTGCGCTTTGGATCGGTAGGACCACCCATATTGATATCAAGCCAACCCCAAATTCCAGTCGCAATCATGATGGGAACGACGAGGAAGTAGAAACCCAGAATGAAGCCTAAATTGAGCAATGCAGACATCCCACTCGTTCCCGATGTCCACACCACATTGGTCAATGACAAGGCTCTCGCGGTGAAGGCCCAACTGAGGTTTGAGAAGACAACGTCTTGAAACCCCATCGTTAGGTGGAAGGCTATGCTGAAACCTGTATAGATCAATAGAGCCATGATTACCAGTCCCAAAAAGGACGAAAATGTTGACTCTAGTACCCTTACCAGTTTCCATTGAACCAAGAGCGTCAGCTTGAGGCCTCTCGCAAACAATAGAAACAGCATCAGCGCTTGGAGCTCAATTGCTCCCTCTTTAATCGCAATTATCGACGAAAGAGGTACATACAAAGACGGGAATCCAAACGAGTCGCTCGGGCTAAGGATCAACATGCTGATCCGATGACCCATGTAGACAAACGCGACTCCCAACATAGCAAGGTCGTACCAGTTCCAAAAAAAGAAGAAAAAGCGACCTCGAAGTGTCCATATAGCAAACACCATTGAACCGATCCCCACTACCTGCCAAATTATGTTCACCACATTCAGCGTCATTTGCGAGGCATTGGCGCCCACAAACGAAACCTCAAAGGCTTGAAACGACTCAATCTGCTGCGAGGCATGCATCGTCCCGTCTTGTGGGAATTCAAATACTACGCGGTCAAGGGCGAATGTATTGAGGGACGCATGATAGACAGTGATCTCGATAATGACTGCTGCTGTCAAGTAATCGATCCAATTGGAATCTTTTAAATCCGAAATCATCATCGCACCTTGATTCTGTTTCGATGGAAGATCGGCTATGAAGCCCCCGGACGAGTACTCAATCAGGGTAACATCACTCGTCAACACACCATTGCCCCCAGTGTTGTATCGAAATGCGTCTTCCAGGTATGACGGAGTCCCCACCGGGAAGAACGTGTCCCTATTCTCGTTTGATCGGGACTCGTATTGTGGCGAACAAAAAGTTGAGATAGAACGATACGCAAATTCGTCTGAGCAATCCCCCTCATTAACGCGAAGCTGCCGAAGTCGGACCGGGCCCATTAGGATCATGTCCGTTCCCGCAAGCACAGGTGGGGTTGTCGGAACGCTGAACGGATTCTGGCTAAATTCGATAACACTTGTCCCCGTTAGGCCCGCTACCGGATCTCCTGATTGACCCGCCTCGTACAAACTGCTAATCAGTCCCGTCTCACACCATGACCAGAAATCCGAGCTTGATGAAAACTCATAATCCGAAATATTCCAGAGCCCCTCATGAAAGGTCCTTATATCAGAGGAGCCGGGTGGGTCACTGAAAGACAGAGAGAGTGGTATGAAGGATACCAGCAAAGCAAAGTAATAAATCGTTTCGATGAGAATCATAACTACATTTCTCCTCTCGCGCGATACAGGGTCCCTAATTCTCTCCACTTGAATACTATGAAACTCCTTCCACCACACCGGATCCCCTGCAAAAGGGTAATCTTTGTCATAACCTCTGAAAACCTACGGATTCAGAAATGCAATTTGATTTCCATGACACACCTCCGAAAGATCGCTGAGCACCATTTTTTTCGTGGGCTTTATGAGTCGGACTTCACGGAAGGGTTTGTACTTCATGCTATCCGCCATGACAGTGAGTGCCGGTTCGGCCTATTACGCTTACACGGATAGGTTTAGCACCCAGCAGGTATGTTTCGCCCTCTCGTCCGCACGAAATAATCTTAGAGAATGCACGACGGTTTACTTCGAGAGCTGAACAGAATAAAGAATGATCGCAAGACAAAGTCAGATCAAGATTCAAACAACAGTACTAGTTAGTTAACCAGCATCCACCCGGAATCTTCTTTCTCTCATAGCCCTCTCTAGATGGCAAAAGCTGTCTATCACAAGCTCTGGGCGATGACTGCCCAAAGGGAGCTGCGATGGACATACGGCTGGTTGAAGGTTTACCGAAACCTGGCACCATGGGGCTTCTTCTGGGTGCCCACAGCGCTGTGGCTCTCTTTCCCGGCCCTGGACGACGATAAGCAAAACTTCTTGTCCATGGGCTTCTACAAGCGCAACCTCTATTACTGGGACACCACCAAGAGCGGCGGCGATGGGGGCTGGTACCCATAATATGCATCGTGTTATATGTAGTATGAGAGTTCCATGTTGCCTAGAGTCTATCGTACTGTAAATCAAATCTCTGTCTCTCTGAGAGAGGCTAGTGTACGGTAAAGCAAACTCCTCGACTTTACGCTTTATATATTGCATCGACTACTACGCCCAAGAAACATTTTAAAGACCGCCCGCTTTTTTGAGCATCTCCACAGCACCATCGATTTCCTTGATCTGGGCCGAATAGGCAGCCTCCTTCTCATCATTCTCCGCGCGAACTTCTACGGGAACCTTTTCAAGGTACCCAGCCATAGATTTTTTCTTCTCAATGCCTTGAAGGGACTTCTCAACAAGGCCACGCTTCTTGATGAGTTTATCGACCTCTTGCTTGAAGTCCACCATACCCGCTGCATCGACATAGATAGAGCATCGGTCAGAGACGACGGAAACCACGGCACTTGGCGGCAGATTCTTCAAATCTTCTGCACTGGAAATCAAGTCAAGGGACTCAAGCTTTGCGAGGGTCACGACGTGATGACCCGCGAGACGCATTAAGCGCTCATCATCGCCATTGGCCATGTAAACAAACGCTTTGGGTTTGGCATTGTTCTTAATACCAATTTGGGCCATCTGTGACCTAAAAGCTCCAATAACGGTTTTAACCGTCTCCATTCGTTCCTCAGTGACTGAATTGCTCCAACTCACAACTCCCTGGGGATAGTCAGCAATGCAGATGGACTCAAACTTAGTGGCTGAGTTGGGCAGGCGTTGGTAGAGTTCTTCGGTCACAAAGGGCATCATTGGATGCAACAATCGAAGCCCTCTGTCGAGGCAAATGTAGACAACTTCTCTGGCCACAACTCCACTGCCACTCTCAACCAGCTTCATGCGTGGCTTCACGAGCTCCAAGTAGACATCGCAGAAGTCATAGAGCCAGAAGGAGTAAATGGCGTTGGTGGCTTCGAAATAATTATGAGTCTCCATTGCTTGGTTGACCTTGAATGCGCAACCAGACAACCGCGACAAAATCCACTCGTCTTCGAGTTCCAGCTTCTTCCCACTATGCCCTCCCAGAAGGAGGATTGAGTGAATGCCTTGCGGAACAAACGCAGTTGGCTCTTCAAAGTAACCTAGCCCAAACTTCACAGCGTTCCAAAGCTTATTGCAGAAATGGCGATAGCCAACAATTCGCTTAACGTCCAAATTCACATTGCGAGGTTGGAGAGTGTAGGCAAGCAGCGTGAAGCGGAGCGCGTCCGTGCCGCACTGAGCAATGCCCTCGGGATAGTCCTCCTCGAGACCCTTGGAAGCCTTTTTGACTTCAGCGTCGGGCAAATTTCCAGAGGCCAGTTTCGCCTGCATTTCGTCCAAAGTGACACCTTCAATAACCTCCAGCGGATCAATCACGTTGCCCAGCGACTTGGACATCTTCCGGCCGTGGGCGTCCCGAATCAAAGCGTGCAGGTACACGTTGGAGAAGGGCACTTGGCCCGTGAGGCCAATGGTCATCATCACCATTCGCGCCACCCAAAAGAATAATATATCCCAACCCGTTTCCAACATTGTCGACGGGAAGAATGCCTTCATGTCGTCCGCCGATATGTTCGGCCAGCCCAGACTCGACATTGGCAGCAAGCCGGAACTGAACCACGTGTCCAATACATCGGAGTCTTGTTCCATCTCAATTGAATCAATTGACACTCCAAGACTCTGGGCAGCCTTACCACGCGCTTCCTCAATCGTCCTGGCAACGAACCAGGGACCGTCCTTGTCAGCATTTCCGTTCTTCACCTTGTACGCGGGGATTCGGTGCCCCCACCACAGCTGACGACTCACACACCATTCGCCCACGTTATCGAGCCAGTGATTCCAAGTGCCCTCGTGCATTCCAGCTGGGTGCAGCTTCATGCGTCCATCTGCAACGGCTTTTTTGCCCTCAGCTGCGAATTCGCGGCAGTCGAGCCACCATTGAGGTCTGAGCACTGGCTCAATGATGTCGCCCGATCGAGAACATTTCGGGATCTTCATTGGATTGTCCTTCTTGCCTACAAACAAACCCAGTTCCTTCAGCTTCTCCTCCACGCGTCTTCTAGCTAAGAACCTGTGCAGTCCTGCAAACTCCGCGCCCTCAGAGTTGATTGTGCCGTCGTCAGACAAAATGTTGAGCATTGGTAGATTGTGGCGCTTCCCAATAGCGAAATCGTTCGGGTCGTGGCCCGGAGTGATCTTTACGCAGCCAGTGCCGAATTCCTTGTCTACGTACGAATCAGCAATGACCACCATTTCGCGGTCTGCGAAGAACGGATGGACCAGCTTGCTTCCAATCAGGTGCTTATATCGTTCGTCATCAGGATTAACAGCCACGGCCACGTCTCCCAACATGGTCTCAAGACGAGTGGTTGCCACTTCCATAAATTCGCCCTCGCGGTCCTTAATGGGATACTTGAAGGTAACAATCACGCCAACCTCAACCTTGTCCGATGAGCCTGGAATAGGGAGCAGCGTCCTCTTGGAGACCTCTTCATAGTCAACCTCCAAGTCAGACAGTGCCGTGCGGAGATGGGAGGACCAGTTCACGAGACGAACGTCTCTAGACAATTTTCCTTGTTCATAGAAACGACAAAATGCCTCAGTGACTGCCGCAGACAGGTTTGAGTCCATTGTAAAAAACTCGCGGGACCAGTCAACAGATGCGCCCAGTCGGGTGGCCTGTTGACAAATATGAGATCCCTTGTCCTCCTTCCACTCCCAAACGCGCTTAAGGAAAGCCTCACGACCAAGATCGTGGCGAGTTAGTCCCTCTGCCTTGTACAGTAGCTTCTCCACCACTGATTGAGTTGCGATACCCGCGTGGTCCGTTCCTGGAATCCACAAAGTATGGTCGCCCTTCATGCGGTGCCACCTCGTCATGCAGTCCTCAATCGACGCTGTCAATGCGTGGCCGATGTGCAAGTGACCAGTAACGTTCGGAGGCGGGAGGCAAATGATGAACTTTTGGCTATCCTTCGCCTGCTTCGCTTTCTCAGCGCTCGGTGTAAAGTAACCTTTCTCAGCGCTAGGTGGAAAGTAACCTTGAGAGACCCACCATTTGTACCAGTCCTTCTCGACCTCTGTCGGGTCGTACGCGGCAGCCATGGCTCCATTCATCTGCTTCTTGGCCACACTAGCCGTTCCAACAGTGGACTTCATCGTTGCGTGTTCTTGTGCTTCCGAAACGGTCATTGTTATATATCTTCTTGTTTGGTTTGAATTGAGCCCGACAAGAGAACGAAACAGTGATTGATATTGCAGTGTGTCGACTAAAAAAAGTCGCTCCTGAAAATGACGAATCCTAATCGTGATATTTTGGAGG
>SDXP01000179.1:0-16613 GCA_004369235.1 Perkinsus sp. BL_2016
TTGGACAGCTATGGACGATAACTATGATGACGCGTTTGCCGCGGCCAATCTTGAGCAAGACTTGTGCACCGGTACGGAAGATTTTCGAGAGGCGTTTAGCAGTTATAAAGAAAAACGTACACCTGTTTTTAAGGGGCGGTAAACCATGAAGGCGCCTATTCAATTGCGGAATGATCCGTTGTTGCTAAAGGGCGCACCAGGCTCTCCCTATACCCGGAAGATGCTGGCAATCCTGCGGTATCGACACATTCCTTACTCACTGCTGGTTGCGGGTTCAACAAGACTAGAAGGCATGCCTAAGCCTAAAGTTGAACTATTGCCAACTTTCTATTTGCCTAATCATTCAGGTAAATTGGAGGCCTTAACGGACTCTACGCCCCTGTTGCGCCGTTTCGAATCTCTTTATCCTGGGCCAAAAGTTCAACCAGCCGATCTTGTTTTGAGATTTATAGACAGCTTGCTGGAGGATTATGCTGATGAATGGCTAACTAAATGCATGTTTCATTACCGATGGCATTTTGCAGAGGATATTGCAAAGTCAGGAAACATCCTGCCTCGGTGGCGAAATTTCATGGCCTCAGACGATTTGGCAGCTGAACATGAAAGACAATTTTCAGACCGTCAAATCAACCGTCTACATTTTGTAGGCTCTAACGAATCAACTTGGGCTGTGATTGAGCAAAGTTACAAGAACTTTCTCGTTGTCATGGAAGCTCACCTTAAACAATATCCATTTCTAATGGGCTCGCGCCCAGGAGCCGCTGACTTTGCATCTTATGGTCAATTGACACAACTTGCTTATTTTGATCCCACACCTTCGGCCATCACATTGCAGTTTGCACCACGAGTTTATGCATGGGTTGCTCTTATGGAGGATTTGTCTGGATTGGCTCCAAAGGAAACTGATTGGCTTACTTCGAAGAACCTACCCGAATCTTTGTTGTGCATCTTGAATGAAGCAGCTAGAACCTACCAGCCTGTGATGTTAGCTAATGCTCGCGCTCTTATTGCTAATCAAGACACTGTTCGCACAATAATTGACGACAAGCCATGGATTCAAAATACATTTACTTATCAAGGTAAATGTCTTAAATGGCTTCGAGAGGAATATGCGTCTTTGAGTTCATCCGATAGGGCTGCTGTTAACGATATTTTGGAGCAAACCAGTCTTATTGCATTGATACACGAACCGCTTTAAGTGATATCCCCCAAATCAATACAAAAATAATGTTGACTGCACTTGGTTAAGTAGGTCTTCATGAAGGTTGATTTTTTGACTTGCCAGTAGCGGTCCACCGTATAATGTTTGTGCAATAACTCAATGAAATGAGAGGGGAAAAAACTCACTCATAAGCCCTCAGCGCAACAATTGTTACTCCAACTCTTGAAGTAAGCGAGATACTTCTTGCATTCGCTTCAAGGGGTCTGGCTCGCTAAGTAGTTTAAGTTTTGGTTCTGCAGTAATGGGCAAGGCCTCGGCAAATCGATTGGCCAACCAGCCGCATTGATCCAGCAGGTAGGGCGCAAAAATGGGCAGCTTGTCGATCACACCTTGTTTCTGTGCAGACGCAATCACTTTGCCAAGTCGGTCTGCATGAGCTTGAAGGCTGGCAGGCAATTCAACTTCTGGATCTTGTGGCACATAAGACACGCTGCCTTGCCACACGCCATAGGGGCCGGGTTGTACGTCATGCAATTCAAATCGCAAACCGCCTTGGCACACAACGCGGTAAAAAGTGGGTTGCACTTGCTCAAATTCTCTGATGTGCGCCATGCACCCCACTGAATGAAGAGAGGGCACTTGGCCGGGCACTTGAACTTCACTGCCTTCTTGGATCCAGGCCACGCCAAAAGGCAGTTGCTGTTGTTGACATCGCTTGATCAAATCCAGGTAGCGCACTTCAAAAATTTGAAGCGACAGCATGCCATCGGGAAACAAGCCTTGTGAAAGAGGGAAGAGGGGGATGGTGTGGTGCACGCTCATTAATTCATCTTGATATTTGCTTGCTTGATGAGCTTGCCAAATCTTTCAAACTCTTGACGATTCAGTTTACTAAAATCCTCAGGGCTGATATTGCCAGGCTCGCCGCCAAGGCCTTTTAGCTTTGCTTGCACATCGGGCAGCTTAATGATGCGCGCCAATTCGGTTTGCAACCTGGTCACTACGTCGGGCGGTGTGCCTGCCGTTACGAACACGCCATACCAAGTACTCATCTCAAAACCCGTTACACCGGCCTCTGCCAATGTCGGCACGTTAGGCAATTCGGCTGTACGTTGAGATGTGGTCACTGCCAAGGGCTTGAACTTGCCAGCCTTAATTTGACCCATGGCAGAGGAGGTTGTGTCAAACATGATTTGCACATTGCCCGCAATGATGTCTAAGTGGGCTTGTGCGCTGCCTTTGTAGGGAACATGGACGCTCTTCACACCGGCGGCAATGTCAAAGCCTTCGCCTGCAATGTGCTGCGTGCTGCCTACGCCAGATGAGGCATATTTGAAATCATCTGGTTTGGCTTTCATCAGGGCCACCAGTTCTTTGACGGTGTTAGCGGGTACGTTACTACCCACCACCAAAACGTTGGGCACGGTCACAACCAAGCCCACAGGCGTTAAATCTTTGATGGGATCAAAAGCCAATTTGATCAAATGCGGCGCTATGGCCTGACCTGTATTGGTGGCCACCAGCATCGTGTGGCCATCGGGTGCGGCTTTGGCTGTCAGGTCGGCTGCAATGGTGTTGGATGCGCCGGGTTTGTTCTCAACAATGAAAGTGCCTTTGAGCGAATCGGTCATTTTTTCGGCCAGCATGCGGGCAATGATGTCTGTGCCACCACCGGCGCCTGCGCCCACCATGAGTTTGACGGGCTTGCTGGGGTAAGTGGTTTGGGCTTGTGCATTGAACATCAACAAAACTGCAGACGCTAAAACGGCTAAGTATTTTTTCATGGTGTCTCCGTAATTGATTGAAGGGTTGAATTTGTTAAAGTATTTTGTTGGTGGTGTAGACCCATACGGCAGGCCAAATCGAAGGCGTTGAACATGGCCTGTGGGTTTGCCAAGTTTTGACCTGCAATATCGTAGTCAATGCCGTGGTTTAAGAGTTTCTGAACCAGCTCGGAGCCAATGCCCGCAGGGTCGCCGGTGAAAAGCGCTGTGGTGAGTTGGGTCATTTGGGGCTTTGGGTTTTAGGCGCAATCAGTTATGACGTATAAAGTATATTGAATCTCGTAGAATTCACAACATGGGTCATTACCCTTAAATTTAAAAATTACCAGCCAATGACCGCCAAGGATCCATTTTGAAAATACCATCAAGCAGGTTGTGAATTAATTTATTCATGTCACAACTTCTAAGCGACACAGCCAGAAATCGTCAAATCGGCATTGCCTTGGTCACGGTCACCACTCTGATGTTTGCCTTGCTAGACACCAGCGCTAAGTGGCTTGTGCAAAGCTTGCCAGTTTTGCAAGTGGTTTGGTTGCGGTTTGTATTTCACACTTTATTAACCACCGCTATTTTCATGCCCTCGATGGGTGTGAGCTTGTTCAAGATCAACAACCCCCGCTTGCAATTGTTGCGCGGTGTGATGTTGGCCCTCATGACGGGGCTTAACTTTTTTGCATTGCAATATTTGCAATTAGCAGAAACGGGTGCTGTTCAGTTTTCGGTTCCAATTTTGATTGCGCTCATCTCGGCTTGGTTGCTTCATGAAAGACTTGACGCCAAGCGATGGGCTGCCATTGGCATCGGTTTTGTGGGTGTGCTGGTCATTATTCGGCCTGGCAGCAATGGGTTTCATCCTGCTATTTTTCTAAGCATCTTCAATGCTTTCTTGTATGCTGCATTCAATTTAATGACGCGCCGTTTGGCCAGCAACGACAACCCCATTTCAACGCAACTGGCCTCAGCGGCCGTGCCATCGCTTCTATTGGCGCCTTTTGCCATTTGGTTTTGGCAGGCGCCAGACGGTTGGTTCATGTGGACTCTGATTTTGCTCACTGGTTTAACCGGTGGCTTAGGCCACACCGCTTCAGCCCTTGCACATCGCTACGCTACAGCCGCCGTGTTAGGTCCGTTTTTGTACCAGCAAATCATTTACATGGCCATTGGCGGCTGGCTAGTGTTCGGTCAAACGCCCGATGCGGCTGTGGTGCTGGGAGCCGTCATTGTGGTTTGCAGCGGCTTGTATTTGCTATGGCGAGAGTTCAACGCGCCATCAAAAATTTAAATGGTGTCAGGCCTGACACCATTTAAATTACTTACCGAAACTCTGTAATCAGTTCCCCAGCCAGCGGGGTGTTTTCTAGCATCCCATTTTGATCGGCAATGAGTTGGCCATTTACCCACACGCCGTGAACACCCAAACCATCTGTGTGCAGTCTTGGCGCACCCAGTGGCAAATCGAAGACACGCTTCTTGGGGCCGCGGCCAACTGTTTTAGGATCAAACAACAGCAGGTCTGCCACATAGCCTTCGCGCAATAAACCTCTGTTTTTCAAACCCAAAATTTCTGCAGGTTGAGCGGTGAGTTGATGGACCGCTTGAGCCAAGCTCATGGCGCCCATTTCACGCGACCAATAGCCCAAAAGATGCAAACCGAAACCAGCGTCGTTGAAAAAAGTCAGGTGCGCGCCTGCATCACTGAGTGAAACCAAACTGTGGGGATGATTCAACATCTTGGTCACAGCGTCTGTATCGCTGTTCAGCAACATGGCAGTGAAGACTGTGCGCAAATCTTCTTCAAGCGCCAGATTCAAAGCAAAGTCCAGGGGATCTAAGCCTGCTTGCGACGCTAAGGCAGCGATGCTTTGCTGCTCATAAACTTGGTTCTCTGGCTTGAAAGTTTCAACCACATGAACCTTTTCCCATTCGCTGTTAAACAAGCGGAAGGTGGCTGATTGCGAAAGCTCTTCTTTCACCTTGGCCCTAAAGTCAGAGCTTGCTAAACAAGTTTTGAGTTCGGCGTGCTGCAAACCTAGCGCAGGTTTCCAGCTGCTTAGGCCTTCTACTGGGTAGGCCGATGCAAACGTGAAATCCATGCTTAAAGGGCAGCATGAAACTTGGCCCTTGAGCTTATGGCCGCGTTCATTGGCTTCAGTGATTGCTTTCAAATCATTGAACACACCATTCGGGTTGGTTGAGTTGTGTAGCAATGCTGCCACCATGACGGGCCGATGGCTGGCGGCTGCGAGTGACTCTAAAAATGACACCAGCATTTGCCCACCCTTGGTCACCATGTAAACGCCGCCACCTTGGCTGCTCATGGCCAGCGTGAGTTGCATCATTTCTTCATCGGATGCTAAACGCGATGGCATGGGAAAGCCGCCTTCACCGTTGTGGGCGGGGCTGGTGCTAGTGGCAAATCCAATGGCGCCTGCCGCCATGGCTTCGCGAACCAATGTGGCCATCTCGGAAATTTCAGAGGCAGTGGCTTCGCGTTTGTTGGCTTCTTCTCCCATGACCCAGGTGCGCACAGAAGAGTGTCCGATGTAGGCCGCAACATTGATGGCGCATTGCTTTTTCTTGAGCATGGCCAAATATTCTGGAAAGGTTTCGAAGTCCCAATCAATGCCGTGCTGCAAGACTTGCAATGACATGCCCTCTACCTGCGTGAGGTTGCGCATGGTGAGTTCGCGGTCTTTGGGCCTGCAAGGTGCAATGGTGAAGCCGCAGTTGCCAATGACCGCGGTGGTCACGCCTAAAGCGGGCGAAGGGCGAACGCGAGCGTCCCAAGTAATTTGAGCATCGTAGTGAGTGTGCGAATCAATGATGCCTGGCATGAGCGCAAAGCCAGATGCGTCGACACAGTGTTCGGCAGTGAAGGCCAAGTTTGAGCCAATGCCTACAATTTGCCCTTTGTGAATTGCCAAATCTTGCACTGCTGGCTCGGCGCCTGAGCCGTCAAACACCAGTGCATTTTGAATGAGCGTGTCAACCTTGTTCATTGCGCTATCTCCACCATGATTTCATTGCGCCGAAACATGGGCAAGGTCCAGGGTGGGTCGTAGCGCGAAAGTTGAACGCTGCTCAATGGCTTGAAGTTTTTACTTTGCAGCCAAGCTAAAAGTTCATCCGACTTGGCTTGCACCCGCGCCACAGAGTTAAAGCCCGTAAAGCTGTGAACCGCAAATAACTTGCCAGGAATTTCGCGCAACTTCACATCGGCATTGTTCGGCAAAGGAATGTTGGTCATGGTGTATTTGGCGGGCATGACAAAGTGCACACGCCACTTGTTGGCAGATGCCATATCGCCGCCTTGTTGCGCTGTACTTAAGGTCACTGGCGCAGTCATGGCAATTTTTTCAGAAACAGGCTCAAGCGTCACCGGAGCTGTCATGGCGATCTTTGCAGCGGCGCCAGTTTGATTAGCGCGATTGTTGCCAAAAATATAGTCTGCAATTTTTCGAAAACCTTTGGTGGAGGCCTCATCCATATCGCCATCTACCAGTGTTTCGGCCACCAACATGGGTGCATATTGCCGCACCTCAAATGCCTCAGATTTAAGAACAATGTTGAAAGCAGGCTCTTCGATGGCCATGGCATTTTGTCCAATCAGCAAAAGAATAAGAGTGTAGAAAATTCGCATGTTCATGAGGTTCATTGGGGTAACTCCCCGTAGAAAGGGTTAAGTGGGTAACTTTAAAATCTATTGCAGTGCAGCATACTGTCGTTCAATGCTGATTGCCTAAACAGATTGTTGTTCATTTAGAGAAGTGTGTAAATCATGGTCAGAAAATCCGCCGCCAAATCGACTGCTGCTGCCAGCGAAGCACATACCGACTCGGCCTCTGATACCGCTACAATTCAGCCTCAGAGGGTGATTAAAAAATATCCCAATCGCAGGCTGTACGACACCAAAACGTCCAGTTATGTCACATTGACTGAAATCAAACAATTGGTCATGCAAGGCCAAGTCTTTGTCGTCAGAGACGCCAAAACGGGCGAAGACCTGACCCGTAACCTGCTGCTTCAAATCATTTTGGAGGAGGAGTCTGCGGGTGCGCCCATGTTCACCGAAGCCGTTTTGGCCAACATCATTCGCTTTTATGGGCATGCCATGCAGGGCCATATGGGGGCTTATTTAGAGAGTAATTTGCAATCCCTCATGCTGATGCAGTCCAAAATGGGGCATCAGTCCAACAACATCGTGAGTCAAATGCAAGAGCAAATGCAGAAACAAACCGCTCAATTCTTGAATGCTTTTGGCCTCAAACCCTGAATTTGGCGCTATCAATGGGCAAATGGACTGCTTGGTGCTGCGCCCTCAAATTACTGGGACAATAGGGCAATGAACGAAATTGCTACCGCAGTGACTGAAAGCAGTCCTACTTCTGCCCCCAAAGTGGGTTTTGTCAGTCTGGGATGTCCCAAAGCCCTCACTGACTCCGAACTCATCCTCACGCAACTCAGCGCCGAGGGTTATCAAACTTCCAAGACTTTTGAAGGTGCCGATCTGGTCATCGTCAACACCTGTGGCTTCATTGACGATGCCGTGAAGGAAAGCTTAGACACCATCGCTGAAGCCTTGAACGTGAACGGCAAAGTCATTGTCACTGGCTGTTTGGGTGCCAAAGAGGCCGAAGGGGGTGGCAACTTGGTCCGTGAAATTCACCCAAGTGTGCTGGCCGTTACCGGACCGCATGCCACCCAAGAAGTCATGGACGCAGTGCACGCGCATTTGCCCAAACCACACGATCCCTTCATTGACTTGATGCCCAACTCATTTGGTGTGGCCGGACTCAAACTCACACCCAGGCATTACGCCTATTTGAAAATCAGCGAAGGCTGCAACCACCGCTGCACTTTTTGCATCATTCCATCGATGCGCGGCGATTTGGTGTCAAGACCCGTTGGCGACGTGCTCAAAGAAGCAGAGGCTTTGTTTGAAGGTGGCGTGAAAGAGTTGCTGGTGATCAGTCAAGACACTTCTGCTTATGGCGTCGATGTGAAATACCGCATGGGCTTCTGGGAAGGTCGTCCTGTGAAAACGCGCATGCTTGAGTTGGTGCAGACATTGGGTGAGATTGCGCAGAAGTATGGCGCGTGGGTTCGTTTGCATTACGTCTACCCATATCCCACGGTTGATGAGGTTCTGCCGCTCATGGCCACCGGTTCCATCTTGCCTTATCTGGATGTGCCATTGCAGCACAGCCACCCCGATGTGCTAAAGCGCATGAAGCGTCCTGCAAGTGGCGAAAAAAATTTAGAGCGCATTCAAAAGTGGCGAGAAGTGTGTCCGCAGTTGGTCGTTCGCAGTACTTTCATTGCGGGCTTTCCTGGTGAAACTGAAGCTGAGTTTGAGCACCTGCTTCATTTTGTTCGAGAAGCACAAATTGACAGAGCGGGATGTTTTGCATACAGCCCAATAAAGGGTGCCTTGGCCAATGAATTGCCAGGCATGTTGCCGCAAGCTGTTAGAGAAGAGCGTCGCTCACGCTTCATGCAAGTGGCCGAGGAAGTGTCCATTCAACGTTTGCAGCAGCGCATCGGCGCTACCATGCAGGTGTTGGTCGATTCCGCCACAGCAATGGGCAAAAAAGGAGGCGTTGGCAGAACCTATGCGGATGCGCCTGAAATAGATGGGGTGGTGAAGTTGCTGCCGCCCGAGAAGATCAGCAAGACCTACAAGATCGGTGAGTTCACACGTGCACGAATTGTGGGTGTGGATGGTCATGATCTTGTCGCTTTGCCTGTCTAAAATGCATTTTGAAATGCACCCAAATTTGAAAAACAGACTCGAAAAAAAAGCTGCTTTAGTTGCAGCTTTGATTAAACTTGGTGCCCAGGAAGGGACTCGAACCCCCACGAAGTTACTCGCTAGTACCTGAAACTAGTGCGTCTACCAATTCCGCCACCTGGGCTCTCAGGACAAGAACAAAGGATTGTATATCAAAAAAATTAGCCAACCCTCTGGAGTCCTCGATGAAATCGAGGGCAGTGTGCAAGGCCATCGCGATGGCCACGGCTTCTTAATTCGTGATGATGGTGATGGTGATATTTTTCTGCCACCCAACGAAATGCGTGCAGTGTTGCACAAAGATCGTGTGAAGGTTCGCATCGTTCGACAAGATCGAAAAGGCCGACCCGAAGGTCGTGTGGTTGAAATCATGGAGCGGCCTGCACACCCCATCATTGGCCGCTTGCTCAATGAAGGTGGCATCTGGATTGTGGCGCCTGAAGACAAGCGTTACGGACAAGATATTCTCATTCCCAAAGTAGGCATTGGCACTGGCAAGCCGGGTCAAGTGGTGGTGGTGGAACTCACCGAACCGCCTGCATTGTTTGGTCAACCTGTAGGCCGTGAAAGAAGTACTGGGCGAAATTGACGACCCCGGTATGGAGATTGACATTGCCGTTCGCAAGTACAGCGTGCCGCACGAATTTTCTGCAGCGTGTTTGGAATTGGCACGCGAGTTGCCTGACAAAGTTCGTCCGCAAGACTCTAAAGACCGCATTGATTTAACCGATATACCCTTAGTCACCATTGATGGTGAAGATGCGCGCGACTTTGACGATGCGGTGTATTGTGAGCCCGCCAAAATTGGCAAGACCAAAGGCTGGCGTTTGCTTGTTGCCATTGCCGATGTGAGCAACTATGTGGCCACAGGCAGCGCCATTGACATTGACGCCTACGACCGCGCCACCAGCGTGTATTTTCCGCGCCGCGTTATTCCCATGCTGCCAGAAAAACTCTCCAATGGTTTGTGTTCACTCAATCCTGAAGTAGAGCGTTTGTGCATGGTTTGCGACATGCTCGTGACGGCCAAAGGTGATGTTCACGCCTATCAGTTTTATCCCGCAGTGATGTACAGCCACGCCCGATTCACCTACACCGAAGTGGCCGCCATCCTAGCCAACACACGCGGCCCCGAGGCCATCAAGCGCAAAGCCCGCGTGAACGATTTGCTCAATTTGCACGATGTGTACCGTGCCTTGTTGGCATCGCGTGCTGTTCGCGGCGCTGTCGATTTTGAGACCACTGAAACACAAATCATTTGCGATGACAACGGCCGGATTGACAAAATTGTGCCGCGTGTTCGCACGGAAGCGCACCGTCTCATTGAAGAGGCCATGTTGGCAGCCAACGTGTGCAGTGCCGACTTTATTCAGAACAGCAAGCATCCTGGTTTGTTCCGTGTGCACGAGGGCCCCACGCCCGAGAAAAAAGATTTGCTACGCAATTACTTGAAGGCCTTGGGCTTGCCCTACACGGTCAGTGATTCGCCTAAGCCGAGTGAGTTTCAACACATTGCACAGGCCACCAAGGAAAGACCTGACGCCCAGCAAATTCACACCATGCTGTTGCGCTCTATGCAGCAAGCCATTTACACGCCCATCAACAGTGGTCACTTTGGCTTGGCCTACGAAGCCTACACGCACTTCACCAGCCCTATTCGCCGCTATCCTGACTTGCTGGTTCATCGCGTGATCAAGGCCATCTTGGCGAACAAAAAATACCAGTTGCCTGCTTTGCCATTGCCCGGTGAAGCGCAGGCCAAGTTGGCCAAGCGTTTGCAGAAAAACAAAGCGGGTGCTCAAATGGAAGATGCACCGCGCATCAAAATGTCGCCCGCCGAACAGCAAGCTTGAGAAGCAGCAGGTTTGCATTGCAGTGCCAACGAGCGCCGCGCCGATGAAGCCAGCCGCGATGTTGAGGCTTGGCTCAAGTGCAAATACATGCGCGAGCATTTGGGCGAGGAATATTCTGGCCTGGTCACATCGGCCACGAGCTTCGGAATTTTCGTCACCTTGGACGCTTTGTATGTTGAGGGTTTGGTGCACATCACTGAACTCGGCGGAGAGTACTTCCGATTTGATGAAGCACGCCAAGAATTGCGAGGTGAGCGAACAGGCATTCGTTATGCCATCGGCACACGTGTTCAAATTCAGGTGAGCCGTGTTGACTTGGACGGCAGAAAAATTGATTTCCGCTTGGTCAATCCAGCAGAAGAGTTCAGTCCTCGACAATTGCGCGACAAGGGCAATCAAAAATCTGGCTCTCGCGGCGCCTCAAGAGGTTCTGAGTTGAGCCCCGATAGTGTGAAGGTCAATCAGTCGCGTCCCTTCAAGGGGCGAAAGGTGGAGGGCTTAAGCTCACCCAATCGCCAAGGCAAAGCCTCTGCAAAAGGGGCTCCATCTAAGTCAGCCGGTCAAAAAAAATCCAGTCAACCGCGTAAAAATCGACGCTGAAGCTTTTTTCAAGACATACAAATTTCAGTTAAGTTCATTCATCTCAATATCAGCAGGAGACAAAAGCCATGACACAAAATTCAAAAATTGCCATTGTGACCGGCGCAGGTTCTGGCATCGGCAAAGCCACCGCCATGGCTTTGTTGCATGATGGCTGGAGTGTTGTGTTGGCGGGTCGAAGGCAGGCCAATTTGGAAGAGGTGGTTGAAGAAGCCAAGGCCTTGAACGCAGGCTCGCGTGTGTTGGCCGTGCCAACCGACGTCACTCAAGAAGACTCAGTCGCCAACTTGTTTGCGCAGTGTGTCAAAACATTTGGCCGTGTCGATTTGTTGTTCAATAATGCGGGTGTGAGTACACCCGCTATTCCCTTGCCCGAACTGAGTTTGGAAATGTGGAAGGGCGTGGTCGATACCAATTTGACTGGCATGTTCTTGTGCATTCGCGAATCCTTTCGCGTCATGAAAGACCAAAAGCCCATGGGTGGCCGCATCATTAACAACGGCTCTATTTCAGCCACCACGCCAAGGCCCTTTTCCATCGCCTACACGTCCACCAAACATGCTGTTTCTGGCCTGACCAAAACAGCTTCATTGGATGGCCGTCAGTACGACATTGCGGTGGGTCAAATTGATGTGGGCAATGCCGCCACACCCATGGCCATGAGAATGGCAAAGGGTGTGCCCCAAGCCAATCTTGAAATTAAAGCTGAGCCTTTGATGGATGTGGCCTTTGTCGGCAAGTCGGTGGTTTACATGGCCAGCTTGCCCCTTGAAGCCAACGTGATGTTCCACACGGTGATGGCTACAAAGATGCCGTTTGCTGGCCGCGGATAAGTTGTGCCAAGCCGCTTAAGTGTTTAAAGCACTTTCGATGGCCAGTGAAACATTCAAAATGGCATCGTCCTTCATGGGGCCTTGCCAAATCATCATGCTGCTGGGCAATTCGCCTGCCTCATGAATGGGCAATGACAAGGCACAACCGTCTAGCATGTTGATCACGCTGGTGTTGCGCAACAACAAAGCATTGGCCGCAAAAAATGCATCGTCTCTTTCTTGGCCAGGTGCCACGCTTTCCAAAGTAGGGCCATAAATAGGCACAGTGGGGGAGAGGGCGGCATCGCAATCAATCAATGCCGACTGCATGCGTGCAATCCAGGCTGCGCGGCCTGCTTGTAAATCCAAATATTCAAAAGCCTTCATGTTGGCGCCCCGCACAATGCGCGCAGAAACGCGAGGGTCGTAGGCTGCTGCATCCTTGTCTAAAAGATGGCGATGCCAGGTGTAGCTTTCTGCAGCGCTGAAACCGCCCGTGGCCAGCAGTCCTGCAAGCTCTTTGATTTCAGAAAGTGGCACTTCCACAATGCGCGCACCCGCTTGCGACAAACGAGACAGGCTTCGCTCCCAAGCCTTTTGCACGCCAGCCTCCATGCTATCGAGCATGAGGTGTGTCGGCACGGCCAGTCGATAACTGGACAGAGACCTGCTTGAGCGGGCTACGGTTCGAGCGGCCAAAATTTCGTGTGCCAAAACGGCATCGCGCACACTGCGCGTCATGGCGCAGATCGTGTCCATGGTGGTCGACAAGGGCACTGCGCCTAAGGTGGGTACTTGGCGCGCCGTGTTTTTGAACCCCACCAAGCCATTGAGGGCAGCCGGAATGCGAATGGAGCCGCCGGTGTCAGAGCCCATGCCAATGAAAGCAGCACCCGTGGCCACAGAAACAGCTGCCCCAGAAGATGATCCACCGGGCACATGGCCTTTGCCGTGACTCATGACAGCTTTTCCTGTTTTGGCATCCCAAGCCGCTGGTGTGCCGTAGTGCGGGTTGTTGCCAATGCCAGAAAACGCAAACTCCACCATGTTGGTTCGGCCCAAATTGCTACCGCCAGCTGCCTTGAGCCTTGCCACGGCAGGGCAGTCTGCAAGGGCTGCAGGAACGCCTTTCAGCACTTTGGAGCCTGCCAAAGTGGCTTGCCCAGCCACGTCAAACAGGTCTTTGACAGAGAAGGCTAATCCCTTGAGGGCCGAGTTGACCAGGCCTGTTTCCTGAAGGACAGACGGGCCAGCCGCTGGTGCCAAGTCCATGAAAACCTTGTTGCAGGCTGCACTGCGGGCAATTTCATGGCTCTTTTCCCATTCAGCTTGCGGGCTGGTTTGTTGCTGGGCAATGGCTTGCAGGGTGGCAATCAGGTCAGGGCGCATGGTGATGGATTCCTAGAGGTGGGGAGGCTTGAAAAGGGCTGGAAAACCGACATTTTGGATGCTATACTCGACCGGCTTCGCAGGAATTTCCCTGCAAGTAAATCGCAAACCGGCTCCTTCAAGGTGTTGGCTGTACAGATTAAACCCGAAAGGGCTTGTTCAAACAGCCGATGTGTGAGCCGGATTTTAGACCCAACCTTCGGAGAAAATCTATGTCAGTTACCATGCGCGAAATGCTGGAAGCCGGTGTCCACTTTGGTCACCAAACACGCTTCTGGAACCCCAAGATGTCCCCCTTCATCTTCGGTCACCGCAACAAAATCCACATCATTAACTTGGAAAAATCTTTACCGATGTTCCAAGACGCATTGAAGTTCGTCAAACAACTCTCTGCAAACCGCGGCAACATCCTCATGGTGGGCACCAAGCGTCAAGCCCGTGACACCGTGGCTGCTGAAGCTCAGCGCGCCGGCGTGCCTTATGTTGACCAACGCTGGTTGGGCGGCATGCTCACCAACTTCAAAACCGTCAAGACTTCCATCAAGCGCTTGAAGGACATGAAGGCTCAACAAGAAGTCGGCCTCGACACCTTGAGCAAAAAAGAACAGCTCATGTTCAAGCGTGAAATCGATAAGCTTGAAAAAGACATCGGTGGCATTCAAGACATGGCCACTTTGCCAGATGCCATTTTCGTGATCGATGTGGGCTACCATAAGATTGCCATTTTGGAAGCCAAAAAATTGGGCATCCCACTGATCGGCGTTGTGGATTCCAATCACTCACCCGAAGGCATCGACTACATCATTCCTGGTAACGACGACTCTTCCAAAGCCGTTACTTTGTATGCTCGCGGCATTGCCGACGCCATCATTGAAGGCCGTGCCAACGCCGTTCAAGACGTGGTCAATGCAGTGGCCGCCGAAGGCGCTGACGAATTCGTTGAAGTGCAAGAAGCTGCTGCTTAATGCCCGCTCAACCAGAGAAAAGGGGCTTCTTGCCCCTTTTTTTTAACCTGAGTCTCACTGACTTTTCATCAATTTTTATTTAGCTCGAACCTTAATTCGAAGACGAAACGGAGAAATCAAATGGCTATTACCGCAAGCATGGTCGCTGAACTGCGCGCCAAAACAGATGCCCCCATGATGGAATGCAAAAAAGCATTGACTGAAGCCGATGGCGACATGGCCAAAGCAGAAGAGTTGTTGCGCGTTAAATTGGGTACAAAAGCAGGCAAAGCCGCTTCCCGCATTACCGCCGAAGGCGTGATCGTGGCCTACACAGAAGGCAACACAAGCGCCATGCTCGAAGTCAACTGCGAAACAGACTTTGTGACCAAAAATGACAGCTTCTTGGCCTTGGCCAATGCGGCCGCCAAATTGGCTGCTTTGCACAACCCAGCCGACGTGGCTGCTTTGGGCGAATTGTCTTACACCCAAGACGGCTTCGGTCCCACATTGGAAGAAGTTCGCAAAGGTCTGATCGGCAAGATCGGTGAGAACATGAGCTTTCGCCGCTTCAAGCGCGTGGCCGGTGGCGCCCAAATCGCTACTTACTTGCACGGCACACGCATTGGTGTGTTGGTCGAGTACGAAGGCAAAGACACGGCTGCCAAAGACGTTGCCATGCACGTAGCCGCCATGAAGCCTGTGGCTTTGACCAGCAACGATGTGCCCGCCGATCTGATTGAAAAAGAGCGTTCAGTGGCCACAGCCAAAGCGGCCGAGTCTGGCAAGCCTGCAGATATCGCTGCCAAAATGATCGAAGGTTCCGTTCAAAAGTACCTCAAAGAAGTGTCCTTGAACAACCAAACTTTTGTGAAAAACGACAAACAAACCGTTGAGCAAATGCTCAAAGCCGAAGCCACCCAAGTCAAAGCCTTCACGATGTTCGTCGTAGGCGAGGGCATTGAGAAGAAGGTTGACGACTTCGCGGCTGAAGTTGCGGCACAAGTTGCTGCAGCGCAAAACGCCGTCTAATTTGCCGCTATCAGGGTTAAAACCCGGGTAAACAGGGTCGCCCGAAAGGGCGATTCAAAGCTAAACTTAATTCTGTCTTTATGAGGAGCCCGTTATGACCATCGCCGAACCAGCCCACAAGCGTATTTTGCTCAAGCTGTCTGGCGAGGCATTGATGGGTGACGACCAGTTCGGTATCAACCGAGCCACCATAGTTCGGATGGTCAACGAGATCGCAGAAGTCACCCGTTTGGGAGTGCAAGTGGCCGTGGTCATTGGCGGCGGCAACATCTTCAGGGGTGTTGCTGGCGGCGCTGTGGGCATGGACCGTGCCACAGCCGACTACATGGGCATGCTGGCCACCGTCATGAACTCTTTGGCCCTGGCAGATACCATGGAAAAAGCAGGGCTCACAGCCCGCGTCATGTCGGCCATTGCCATCGAGCAGGTGGTCGAGCCTTATGTTCGCCCCAAGGCGCTTCAGTACCTTGAAGAAGGCAAAGTAGTCATCTTCGCAGCCGGTACGGGCAACCCTTTCTTTACAACCGACACCGCTGCCGCTTTGCGCGGTGCCGAAATTGGGGCTGAGTTGGTTCTCAAGGCTACCAAGGTCGATGGTGTTTACTCGGCCGATCCCAAACTAGATCCTGCCGCAACCCGCTACAGCAAACTCTCTTTTGACGAAGCCATTTCTAAAAATTTGGGCATCATGGACGCTACAGCCTTTGCGCTGTGCCGCGACCAAAAGTTGCCTGTTAAAGTATTCTCAATTTTCAAGCATGGCGCCTTCAAGAGAGTGGTCATGGGCGAAGACGAGGGCACATTGGTGTATGCCTGAATCAGACCTTCATTTCGCTTAATTCTTGAACCCGCCAAATCTAGCCCCGGAGTATTTCATGAGCTTAGAAGACATCAAGAAAACATCGCAAACCAAAATGGACCAATCCATTGCGGCTTTCAAAAACAACCTGACCAAGATTCGCACAGGCCGCGCCAATCCAGCGATCCTAGATACCATTCAGGTAGATTACTACGGCTCTTTCGTGCCCTTGTCGCAGGTTGCCAACGTGTCGCTCATTGATTCACGCACTATCAGCGTTCAGCCTTGGGAAAAAGGCATGGGCGCTAAAATTGAAAAAGCCATTCGTGAAAGCGATTTAGGTTTGAACCCTGCTTCAATGGGCGACATCATTCGCGTGCCTATGCCGCCCATGAGCGAAGAGCGCCGCAAGGAAATGACCAAGCTGGTTCGAACTGAAGGTGAAAA
>SDXP01000459.1:0-16186 GCA_004369235.1 Perkinsus sp. BL_2016
GAACTCGAGGGGAAGAATTGAACTCGAGGGGAAAATTAACGCCGGAAAAATTTACGCGGGGAAGAATTGAACTCGAGGGGAAGAATTGAACTCGAGGGGAAAATTAACGCCGGAAAAATTTACGCGGGGAAGAATTGAACTCGAGGGGAAGAATTGAACTCGAGGGGAAAATTAACGCCGGAAAAATTTACGCGGGGAAGAATTGAACTCGAGGGGAAGAATTGAACTCGAGGGGAAAATTAACGCCGGAAAAATTTACGCGGGGAAGAATTGAACTCGAGGGGAAGAATTGAACTCGAGGGGAAAATTAACGCCGGAAAAATTTACGCGGGGAAGAATTGAACTCGAGGGGAAGAATTGAACTCGAGGGGAAAATTAACGCCGGAAAAATTTACGCGGGGAAAATTTACGCGGGGAAGAATTGAACTCGCGGGGAAAATTTACGCGGGGAAGAGTTGAATTCGCGGGGAAGATATTATTTTTTCTAAGTATTTTTGATTAAATTTATTATGCTTAACCCTGATTCACCAAAACACGGTAAAAATCAACCCCTACATTGGGAGTTTTAAGCTTCGGATGTCGAAACTGTAATATCGATATCGATATCTGATGCTGTTCGCTCATTTAAGTCATAGATCATCAATGCAAGAATTGATTGAATACCTTAAAGGTATCTAATTTTGATACATGCATGATGTACCTAATATGCATATCATATATGTAGATAGTCGTGTTCTAAGAAGTCCGCAAGCTTGTCAATCAATGCTGGAAGTTGATCGCGCTGATTTTTGCCCAATAAATCCGTACGATGATTGCCCGCATTCAATTGGATTCAATGCAACAATATCAGCGCCACATATGCATGCATTCGCACTCGAAGCCGCAATTCCCTTCATCAATCCCGACGTCCAACAAAGAGTCTTGGATGTCGGAAGCGGCTCTGGATATTTGTGCGCTGCATTTGCCAAATTGTTGGGTCCGGGTGGAAAGGTGTATGGTATTGAACATATTCAACCGCTCGTTAATCTTGCCCGCAGTAACACTGAAAAGAATCATTCCAATTTACTCGAAACTTATCGGATATATTTCATTTGCGAGGACGGTCGTAAAGGATTCCTTCCCGGTGCCCCTTATGATATTATTCATGTCGGTGCATCATCTCAGGATGTCCCTCAAGATCTCATTGATCAGACTAAAGTTGGTGGTGTCATTATTATTCCCGTGGGAGGGATAAATCAGGATCAATTGATGAAGATTTTAGAAAAGAAATCTGATGGAAGTCTCCAGGATATTAGTCATCATTCCTGGACTGTTAGATACGTTCCATTAACTGACGCTTCTTTACAATTGAAATCAACTGTCTAATTCACATGATTAATAAATTTAGTAACATGATTTGCTTTGCC
Source organism: Perkinsus sp. BL_2016 (assembly GCA_004369235.1). Lineage (NCBI taxonomy): Eukaryota > Perkinsozoa > Perkinsida > Perkinsidae > Perkinsus > Perkinsus sp. BL_2016. The sequence goes on from SDXP01000459.1 coordinate 1,407, forward strand.
ACCATACATACCCTGTAAAAAATAAGAAGGGACATGACAAGTAAGAAGGAAGAGCCGATTTTGACAATGTTCGATGATCATGAAATTCCTTACGCCACCCTTAACAATGCCCTTTCACGGTTGGTAAAAATTTTGGATGCTCCACTTGCAGGTAAAGAAACTTTTACACCAGTTAAACTGAAAAAGGAACATGTTGATTTTTTGGTAAACTTTCATTTCTTGATATTCATATTCATATTTATATTCATATTCATATTACTTCCTGTTATATTTTCTTAACATCGTTCATTTTTGTTTTCATTCATTTTTTAGGTAAAGGAAACAACTCTGTCGAAAGTGGAAGTGGAATGCCTTTTGACAAGAACTGGTGGGGACCTTCCTGAAGCCATCAAAATGTATTTGGATTCGCCCGTTGACAAATCATTCAAATTCTAAGATTCTAAGAAATAAATATATAAATTTATGAATTTCGTATTCAATCATATTTTATTTTGGTTTTTCTTATTCAGCTACGATTATAAGTGTTCCCGGATCCACGAGCATACACTAAAAAGTACAGTAAATACATATTAATGATAAGATAATAAAACTGTGTGTTTTGTACTATCCTTGATTTCGTCAAACGCGCGTGCTTTAATTAATTCAATTTCCATTTCTTCTTCATTATCCTCATCAATTTCCCTTTTAATTGCACTCCCAGCACCACCGCCTTCAATAATATTTCCCCTCTTCCTTTCAAGTGACAAATACTCGTCAATTGTCATGGTTGGAAGATTGTGGCCGTATTTGAAGGCATCCGAAGCAATTTGCTTGCGATCTTTTACAAGTTTGAAGGGCCTTTCTACTTTTGTAAGTTTGTCGTCAATATTAAATGCTGCTGGAATAGATGACTCAAACTTTTCTGGATTCTGTCCTGCCTCAATTAATTCAACTTCTCGAATTAAAAGTCCAACTTTATCCAATGTCATCAATACACAGCAAACAATCCAATCAGTCCACATAATATTTTCAAGATCAGATTCTTCTTCTCCTCCTTCTTCGTCCGTAGGATCAGTTTTAAATTGATCCAATGTGATAGTTTTGCTTCTTAATAGGATAATCCGTTTCATTCTATCAATTTTAAGGTCTCTTGGCACATTTTTCAACCATTTTTCAAATCTTTCCTCTTTAATTTCATCCGAATCCTTATCCTTCATGAAATATCGAGATAATTCGCCATGCTCCAGTGAATCCTTCGGTATCAGACCATAACGGAGACAATTGGTCAAAAATTTCATGTAATGATTGTAAGCTAATTTTAAATGATCCAATCTTTCCCTTACTTCCTGAAAACATTCCAATACCACAGCGAGCATAAAATCTGAAATTAAATATCTAGATGAAATTGTGAAATTTAGATTTACTTTTCCGTTCCATTTTTTCTTTATAATTTTTACTTTATGTAAACTGGATTAATATCAGAAGAATCCTCATTAGAACTGAAAATGGATGCTGCTCTTATGTTCCTGTCAAATTCCACACATTCATCAAAATTATTTTTACACTAGAAAGAATAAGTAAGTAATTGCATCAAACTTTATGTTTTTTGATACTAATTTGTCCTCTTTAACTAAAGGAAATAACTTGTAAAATTGGTCCTTAATACTGGTGGCAGAGATCATCATGATGCGATTATCCCTGCAGATTTATTGTAAAAGTGGCTAAACCGTCAAATGAAAATGATCTCTTTTGATTTCGCAATAAATTCCAAATTGTCAATGTTAATTTACACGTCTTTCCGGATGAATTGTGATTTCCTCTGCCTGTAATAATTTGCACTGTCCCCGTCCTCGTCGATTTATGGAAATCCAGGAAGGAACTTGTAACCATTTTCGCTTCTGTAACAGTTAAATGATGTAAATCCAAAATTGTCGTTATCGCGCTCTTTGGATTCCGTTCCAAAAATATTTTCTCAGCTGCGATTCTGTTAAGTTTGCTCACTTTTGATTCCAAAATGTGACCCTTTTCCGAATAATACAATGCACTCAGTTTACCTGTCGAGTTTCCTGATCTGAAGGAAGAGGCGGCCCTTTGATAATTTTCAATCCTTTTCTCCTGGATTTCGATTGCCATTTCCCTAATTTCTAAACCTGAAATTGCGGGTCCATACTCCTCAAATAACTCAAAATCCCCCTTTTCCTTTTCTAAGACTAAAAAGCTAAAAGGAAATATGTAACACTCCATTTCAAAAACTTACATGAAAACTCAAATGCTCTTGATTCTTTACCGGCACCAACTTTCTTATAATTTGTTCGTATCCAATTTGATTCGTTTGAGCTTCTCAGGAGGGAATTAAAATCTGATAATTTCATTTTCAAATCACGATCGCGCGCCTTTTTTGTTGTTTGAAGTTGTTTCATGAAAGCCCTCGTAATAGAATTCAGATCGGTTGCCTCGCTGGACAAATCGTCAGCGTGAATTAGAAGGAATGCTTCTATGGCTTCTATTTCAACATCGGGAAACGTATTGACTAAATGATCAAAAACGGATAATTCATCATTTTTCGGATTGTCTTCATCTGCGAGAATTAAGCTGATTGTCATTTCCGTGTCACCATCAGTTTCGAGAAGAGAATTCAAGATTAATTCTAAACTTTCATTAGGGAATAATTCTGATAAAAAGGCAACCTTGTCATCAATGTCAAAGTGAGAATCCATAATGCAGTATTCAGTTTGTATTCAGTGTATTCAGTATTCAGTATATAGGGGTACCCCTGATCACCAGGGGTATTCTTTGTCTTACAAAAGGTATAACTATCCTCATCTTTCCATCCATTACTTATTAATCCATTTATTTTATTAGTCTAGCAGCAATGGGAGCTTACAAGTATATTGAAGAATTGTACAAGAAGAAACAAACTGACGTTTTGCGTTTTGTTTTACGTATTCGCGCCTGGGAATTCCGTCAGTTGAACGTTATTCATCGTGCCACCCGCCCCAGTCGCCCTGATAAGGCCCGCCGTTTGGGATACAAGGCTAAGCAAGGAATTGTCGTTTATCGTGTTCGTGTCCGTCGTGGAGGTCGTAAGAAGCAAGTTCGCAAGGGTCAAGTTATGGGTAAACCTGCCACTCACGGTGTTAATCAACTTAAACCAACTCGCAGTCTTCGTTGCATTGCTGAGGAGCGTGTCGGTCGTAAGTGTCCCAATTTACGCGTACTCAACTCTTACTGGGTTAATCAAGATGCCACCTTTAAATACTTTGAAGTCATCCTCGTCGATCCTTCTCACAAGGCAATCCGTCGTGACCCCCGTTACAACTGGATCTGTGCTCCAACCATGAAACATCGTGAATCCCGCGGTCTCACCTCTGCTGGTCGTAAATCACGTGGTATCGGCAAGGGTCACCTTTACAATAAGGTCCAAGGTTCTTCCCGTCGTCAAAACTGGAAGCGTCGTAATACCCTTTCCCTCCTCCGTTACCGTTAAAGGGGGTGGGTGGCTTCTCTTCTCTTTAAAATTATTGATAATTTCCTTGAATTATATTAAATAAAGAGCTAAAATTCTTATGAATTTTTATTTCATTTCTGAACCATCATCTAACAAATTAAAATCCTATTTTGGAGTAAAATTGAAGCTATCTGCGTAATCTTCAAGTACAATCGCAATTTGGTCATTGTTACATGCAACTTGAGCTCTTCTGCATTGATCTTCATTAAAATCATGTTCTGCAAGAAGGTATTGAACAACTTCTAAATGTCCATTCCTTGCGGCACTAATTAACACTACTCCATTTCCAATATTTGCTGGAACTCGTAAGGCTTCAGGACATTGTTCAACAAGATATTGAATAACTTCTAAGCGACCTTTTTCGGCTGCAGTAATTAAAGCATCTTCTTTTAAAGCAGCACTGAAAGCTTCAGAAAATTGCTCAACAAGATATTGAACAACCTGCAAGTGACCATTATTGACAGCAATAATTAACACCAATCCGTTTTGAATGTTTGCTGGAACTCGTAACGCTTCAGGACACTGTTCGACAAGATATTGAACAACTTCCAGGTGCCCATTACTTGCAGACCTAATTAACGCGCCTCCATTCCGAACGTTTGCTGGAACACGTGAAGCTTCAGGTCCTTGTTCAACTAGATACTGAACTACTTCCAAGTGACCATTATATGCAGCTCTAATTAACGCTTCTCCATCTTGAATGCTGGCTGGAAGACGTGACGCTTCTGGGCACTGTTCAACAAGATATTGTACAATTTCTAAATGCCCATTAAATGCAGACATAATTAACGCTAATCCATTTTGAATATTTGCTGGAACACGGGAAGCTTCAGGTCCTCGTTCAACAAGATACTGAACAACTTCCAAATTACCATTATATGCAGCACTTATCAATTCAGGTCCTTGTCCAACAAGATACTGAACAACTTCAAAGTGGCCATTACTTGCAGACATAATTAACGCATCTCCATTACGAATGTTTGCTGGAACGCGTGAAGCTTCAGGTCCTTGACCAACAAGATACTGAACAACTTCCAAGTGACCGTTAAATGCTGCTCTAATTAACGCTTCTCCATCTAGAACATTTGCTGGGATACGGGAAACTTCAGGTCCTTGTTCAATAAGATACTGAATGACTTCCAAGCGACCATTGTACGCAGCATTAATTAACGCAAATCCGTTTTGAATGTTTGCTGGAACACGCGAAGCTTCAGGTCCTTGTTCAGCTAGATACTGAACAATTCCCAAGTGGCCATTATATGCAGCTCTAATAAACGCTTCTCCCTCTTGGATAACTGCTACAACACGTGACGCTTCAGGTCCTTGTCCGACTAAATACTGAACTACTTCCAAGTGAGCGTTATTTGCGGCTCTAATTAACGCTTCTCCGTTTTGAATGTTTGCTGGAACACCTTGTTCAACAAGATTACGAACAACTTCCAGACAACCAGTATCGGCTGCATTAATTAGCCTCTGATCGTATTCAATATTTTCCGGGACAAATGCTGTGAAGGCAAGAGCAAAAACCAAAGAGAAGAAAGCAAATAATTCTAATCTTTTCATTCTAAATAGGAAAAACTGAAACTAGCCGCAAGCTGTTGACGCTTTCTCATTGGTCAGTAACTTCTTAAAATATCGATCTATGTATATATGCCCGCCATGGATGTTCTGCATTGATAAAAAAGGTGTCAATTTTATTTGATTTCGATTTTGATTTACTGTTGATCTGCATTGGTTAATAATTTAATTTGCAGTGTTACTAAGGATGGATGACATATCATCTGAAAAGGGTGCATCCATATTAAAAAAGGAATTGGAGTTCATTGAGGCGTATGATGATCAGGTTGCAAATATTGATTCTACATACATAGATTAAATGAACCGATTTACTGCTGTACTATTCTAAAACCTATGAATAGTGAATAATAAAAATAAGATAAGTTGGCATAAACAGTTTTACTGGGGCAAATGTCCTTTGTTCATCCAGGAGGTTTGGATGAGTTTTATAATTTCCCATTTTTACGGGACCAGTTTTTCATTTCATATTTCCAGAGATTACAAGCTAGAGCTCACACTCAAGCACCTTCAACAAATGATCTCAATCATAAGAAATTTGAGTCCTTAATTTTAAAGTCTCAAATTGAATATTACAAACAGTTCATAAATCCAAATTTTGATCCTCAATTGCTTCTAACGTCCGTGCCCACGACAACTTCAAAATGCCCCTTTGCCCATAAATTTGTCAAATCTTCAATTCCTCCCTTTGCAATTTCAAAAATTTCAAATATTCATTACACTCAAATACAAAATGTTCATATTAGCGACATGAACTTGCCCAATCTGACTGTAAACTTGGTTCATTCCGGTGGGGAAGTGGCTTCGGATGCGGAGATTAAAATATTCCTCGGAGGGAAACACGATAATATCACATTTGGAACCCAAAATCAATCAATATTTTTAATCTCTGATTCTGCTTCTTTTGTTAATACAGAATTTAAATTTATCACAGCAACAAAATTTCCACCTGAAATTGTCCAGTCCATCCTCAATGCAAAACCGATTCTAACACCTTCAGATGTTCACTATCTTCTCTCCACTACCTCCAACATTATAATTATAAACCAAGAAGATGTCGATAAAATTCTTAATATAATAATTTATTTAAAATTATTGTCTACAAGTCCCGTTGACGTGGAAATCTTGAAGGCACCAAATATCAAACCAAGTTCAATTGAACCGTATGAAGATGTCCTCACGCTGGAATACTTGAAGGAGAATCCAGACATATTTTCATAATAAACCAAATATCAAAAATAAATATTAGTGTTTAAAAATCTTTTAAAAGTCTTTCCAAGTCATCGCCAGTCTTCATTACAGCTTCCCTACTAGGCACCGATAGTTTCGCCTTCACAGGGACAAGCTTAGATGTCGAAGTCTTCCTCATTTCTGCTGCCATCTTCGTCATCTTCGTCCGGTGAAGTTCAGTGAAAGATGCATCCACACTGTTTGTATCAACTTTCATTTTCCTTGCATTTTTTAGAGGTTTTATGGCCTGTTTCTTGGCCTTGGACACGTTGCCTGTCCTTTCTTTCATTTCAGGGGATAATTTAATTTTTATTATTCATTTTCAGTACAGTCTATACCTAATTTGAAGCACGCGATTCGAAAAGCATCAAATCTTCTAATCCTTTTCGATCTCTACACTACCCATTAGCCCTTTTAGAATGTAAAAACAGGAAAAGGATACCAATAATATAGGAAGCAAATGGTATAAAATAACGTGGGTCATAATATCGGGATTCTTAAATTCTTCAAGTAAATTATCCTCAAGTTCCTTTACGGTTCCGTCATTCTTTATTACACGATCGGCCATCTTTCGCTTCTTTTGCATCGGAAACTGGGCCGCTATCCGATTCATCGCATCTTCTTTACTCATCTGAGGGTTCCTTTTTAATATCCTCGAGAGTTGGACACCTGAATCAGATGTGTCGATCAGTACTGTCTTGGAACACATCCACTGTAAATTGGCCTCAAATAATAATGGAACATCCAGCACAACCATCACTTTACCACTCAGCCAATACCAAACGATTCCAACTACCATTTTGTATATTACCCACGGATGAATGCATCCTTCCACAATCTTCTTCAAGGCGCGTCCTTTAGGGGTAGGAGCAAAAATGAGCTCAGCCAGTTTTGATCTGATCAATTTTTTGGTTAAAGGCTCAAAAAAGTCTTTTGGTAGGATAAACCATTTCAGTAAAATGTAAGGAATCTCACCTGGCTCAACTGCTTCATGACTTAGAACATCAGCGTCGATTATCACAATTTCCGGATGGATTTGTCTCAAAATCTTAATGGCAGTCGATTTACCGGTTCCAATTCCGCCAGTTAATCCAATAATCTTCATAAGTTTGAGAGTTTTTTGGTAATTAAATTATGATAATAAGGTTAGATTCAGACTCCTTCTCTTCGCAGTCCAGGGCGCTCAAATGAATTCCCTTGTTAATAGGGCCAACAGGCAAGTAACTCATATAAAAAATGATTTGGCTAGTTTACGTGCCGCAATCGCTTCAAATTCACAAACAAACTCATTAATAAGTACTATATAGTTTTACTATAGATTATACAGTTCGCTCAATATCCATTTTATTTTAGGTCAATTGTCTGCTTCCCTTTCTGGATTACAAGGAACAATTAGGGATTTGGAGACAATGACACGTAATGAAACTGATTCAACAAAACGAGAAGACTACAAAGAGTAATTCGGTGTATTTGTTGTTATTATATTTTGCTGATTTTTATTCTCAAAATGTATGGTAGAAAAGTCAGATTACTCCAAACAGACTTGTCAAATTATAGAACGAACTTTGATCAATTAAAATACCAAATTAATGAGAGCGTACGCTACATTACAGGTTTATTTGGATATTTTTACTAATTTCTGATAGGAAAAGTTGAGAAATAGAAAAGAACTCTTTGGTTCCAAGGAGAATGATGACCAGGACGACTCCGCAAATCCTGCAAATCCAAATGTTACAGAACGACTAATCGCTCAAAGGGAAGACGAAGTTTTGTCGAGCACTTCAAGTCGATTAGAAGATTTTATTTCCATTGGAATGTCAACAATTTCGGATTTAAAAGCACAAAAGGCCGCCCTGAAATCGTCACAAAAGCGGCTGTTCGATGCAACTTCGTCACTTGGAATTTCTCAATCTTTAATGAAAATTATTAGGCAGCGCTCGGATCAGGAAAGGGCAATTTTTATTATCGGATGTGTTTGCACTATTTTAGTTATAATAATTTTATGGAAATTCTTTTAGTAATAAAAATTTACAATTGATTTTGATTGGTCGAAAAGCAGGAATTATTAAATGTCCACGTGTTCAGTTGATATTTAATAGTTTATCGACTCATCAGGCTCTTATCTTTTTCAAGATGGCCAGAGAAGCTAAATGTATAAAACCGGTAAAACGGAAGAGTACCGTCGTTTCCTCTCAGACCTATCGAAAGATGGTTGAGGAGGTCCTTGAGGAGGCACCGGCTAACGCCCTCGACTTGCACGGAATTTATGAGGCCTTGGCTGTGAAATACGACCAGTACCGTGACGATTCTGTTGAAGTGGACTGGAGGGTAAATGAGCAAATAGATTAGATCAAACGAGATTAGTTATTAATACAATACTTTTTATATTTCTATTATGTTTCTGTTTCATTGTTTTTCGTCCTTGTTTTAGAATTCTGTAAGGCATTGCCTGTCCATCAATGAAAAGTTTATTCGGATTCTGCCAGAAGCCATCAGGTTAACCTTCTTTCCTGAAGACTCGGAGAATCCGATTTTTTATCGCGTCATTAACGGAGAGACGGTGGTTAACAAGTCATTTTGGAGCACAGCCGAACTCATCAAGAAGCATCACTGGCAACCCTTCATCGTGAACACTGGTTCTAACGTTAAGAGGGCACTAGCAGCTAAAATAATCAACAACACCTCAGAAATCTTGCCATCACTCCAGTTTAAAAAGAGTTCCAAGGGATCCCTCAATAGATCCGTCTTGGATATAAAGTCATCCTTTAACATTCAGGATATTCATCCATCCAGCAAGCATGTGGCCATTGCCCGTCGTCCAAGTATATCGGACATGCTCGTCTCCGAATGGATCGATCCATCTGCCTTCATTGATGTAACCCCAGCGGCAACTAATACAATTGATTTTCGTGCTGAAATTGGATCACCTATGGCATTGCAATCGGGAAACCAAGCTGCTCTTTTTAATATGGCCGTCATTGAAGAAGACGACCGGATCCTGCGCATGCGCCAACGACTCAAAGCTATTCAACTAACGATGCCAAACTCTTTGGGACCCCTCAAAATTGATTTTTTAAGCTTTCGCAACGAAAAGGAACCTGCAAAATTGCCATCTCCCAACAAGGAAGTCAACACTTTTGCCAAGGAATCTCCTCAAATGGTGTCTCTTCCCCCCATTTTTAATCATCCCATTTAGCCTTTAAATACCCAAAATAAATAGCAAAACACAAACATAAATTAGACAATAATTTTAATATTTATTCAGTTTTATCCTTTTCTAGCGAGCTTCTCGGCTCGCATCGAATCAAAATGATTCCAATGAAAGCGAAGGTGAAGGCGAAAACTGTGTAAGCAAATAGGACCGGTACAGTTTGGGCGTAAAAGTAATCTGGAAAGAAACTTTTCAATACGTGTCCCTCGTCAACAAATGGTATAATAATTGTCCACGCCAAGTAGTACGACAGGAAAAGGGTGTAAAAGAGAGTCAAAATGATCCCAACTTTACGGTTGTCCATAAAATTTCCAGGGAACGAGCGCGTGAAATGTTGAAGGGCGCTGAAGATTTAATAAATTTGAACGAAATGGACGATTCCCATTTTTCTTTCAATAGCACAATGATCGGGAAATCTGTAAAAAAAGATGATGAAGCAAAAGCTAAAGCTAAAGGAAAAGTAAACGAAGTTGGTGAGACTGCACATTACTCAATTTTGAGTGAACAATTATCAGATGGTTCAAGTGGAATTGCCATTCCCGCCAGTCCGCCCTTTACAAAAGTTTCAGCTATCAAAATGTACAAGAAACCCTCCACGCCTACCAAATCGAAATCAAAATCCAATTTATCGACAGTCGTTTCTTCTTCCGGTTCTGATGCACAAAGTTTCTTGCCACGAATTAAAAAAAGAATCAGAAAACCTTTACAATAAAACAAAAACTCGCGTCGATTTTTATTTAGTTGTTTAATATTTATTTTATTTTTGTATTATTCAGTCACGGGGCGCTGCCTTCGTCGAAGCCTTTCAGTTTCCTGCTGGCAGGCGAGAAGTTCCTTCTTCAAATCCATGGTCGGGTACTTGAAGTGCATGAAATTACAATATCCTCCACGGTTACACTGGCCCATTTCATATTGTCGACAGCAGGACCCTTTAAAATCGGTAACGGGACACAATTCAGCAAAAACGGGTTTAGTTGCGTACCACCGTTTGTTCAGGTCTTCCACGGCTCGACCGGCTCCCTCCTCGTCCCCGAATCGAACGTAAATGTTTCCCATCAAATGGTCCCCCAAATTGTCACATACCAACATTTCTTCAATGTATCCATATTTTAGGGATAATTCGGTGAAAATGTCCTCATAAAACAGGTCAAAGTGGTGCTGCAGCAGATCGGCTGTTAGAGTGCAGGATGCATCGTGTGCTGGGTTCAAGTACATGTTGGGTAGTAAAACGGTGGGTGAATATTGTGGTTTTACGTGCTTTCGGGAACAAGTTTCTCCGTGTCGACAGGCTCCAATTTTAAAGTAAAACGAGCAATTTACTTTATCCTGTTCTGTCCCATAAATGGAGGCCAAGTGATCAGCCATTACCAGGAACTTAGCCAGGGCGCGTAGAGTTTTATTTTTTCGATCTTATTGTTAGTTAAAAATTAAAATAAATTTAATCTTCATTCTTTTGTTTTATTATTTATCCTGTATTGGTCTCGTCCATCTTTTTGAAATTTCTTAAAATAGCTTGAAAGCTTAGTTTTTACCCTCTGATAATCAACATTTTTGATCAATTTGTCAAATCTGTCCAATTTGAGGCTGTAAATACAAAATTGTCGATCAAACTCAAAACTTTCTGGCGTTTTTTGATTCTTTTCAATCCAAACTGCAGTGGATACAATACAATCCTCAGTTAGAACGTACTCATCTCTTACAATTGGATTAAGATAAATAAAATCTTCAGGAAGATTACTGCCATCACACTCTAATTTCGAAGTCGGACAATTAACGATACAGTCACGAAAATCTTGTTCTTTGAACCCTTCAGAAAAATTAACAGAACTTCCCGTTTCAACATACTCTGAATTCATATTTACAATTATTGTTATTTGATTTCGATAAATTTCATTTTCAGTATTGCAATCTTTCACTTTCATGTGATTTCTCATTCGCATTTTACACATTTCCAGTTCCAAGTCCACGTGCACAGTGTCCTTGGTCGAAATTCCAATAAAGCTGTACCCGCCCTCCTTTAAACAAACTGGAATTATTATATCAAAGCCCCCAGAATATTCCTGCGGCAAGTAGAATCCACATTGACGCAGTAGCCCAAGCTTTAGGAGATTGTCGTCGATTTCAAACTCACCCTTTTTATCACGCGAATATCTGGCAAGTCTCACAAAACTATTTGTATTTATGATCGAATCTAGGACTTTTGCCGTAATACCAAAAGTTTTCCAATCACAATCTTTTTCGCCACAGCCACACCATTGGTTCAAAAAGTCTTCCACACGATACACTTTGTAGAAACTTCCGGGACCCAATTCATCCAACTTTTTGCCTAAAGATTTAAACCAGGAAATTCGCTTTTCCCATAACGAATGAAAACGAACATCAGTTTGCAGTTTAATTTGTTCCAACGATACATCATTCTGGCTAGGCACGGATACGCATTCAGTTGAATTAATAATTTCTAATAACATCAATGATACGCATGATTCCATCATTTCTTCACTCTCAAAAGCATAAATTTCGACGTTACTTCGAAGAAAATTGATACAATGAGTTCTTTGATAATTTCTTATAAACAAGGAAGCAATCGGATCGGATAGAACTGCATGAGCATTGTATGGGTCCAATACGTAATTTTTACTTGAACAAACATTTGTATGAAAATCAATAAACATGTCGTAGTATCCATGTGAAAGATTGTGATAATAATCATCAAATTCGACCTTAGATACTTTTTTAAACCAAAAATGCGAGTGTTTTGGTGTGCCAAGAGTTATTATAAACTTAACAAAGAGCGGATTTTTCAATAATTGATAAGTTGGCTCCAGTTCGCTTAAAGGATACTTATTAGAATAAATGTTAGTGTTACCTACAACAATTATTGGCGGCAATAATACACATTCACCTCTTCTCGAATTCGAAGCATACCATGGAATGTTTTGGATCAATGCGTCTTTATCGATTGTTAAAAGAAATAAATTCGTCCCTGGTCGTATAAAGCCCATCAAACGCTTAAAATCCTCCGCTTCTCGGCTGTTAAATTTCCATTCGCTCTCTGAATCTAAAATAAAAACGAACGGAAACCGCTTAAGCTTTAATCCTAAAAGATCACAGATTTCTAATTCCTCGGGATCATCTGTTGTAAAACAAATTCTAGGATTTTCAAGGATTCTTTTGATGTATTTAGTCAGATCCTTGGGCTTTGAAAATCCGTTAACAGCCAAAATACATTTCATTTCTTCAGTTGTGAGCGCTTTAAAATTATAATCGTTCATCTTCATTCTCTTTGTATCCGAAAGCATTTCTCCGACCTCTTCAATTATAAAATCAAGTGCTTCCAAAAAGGTCAGCGGCCCAACAACCAAGTTCTTAAGATCTTTGGTCTTTTTTGCTAAGTTGATCACGTAAGCGGTCAAACATTTTGCAAAATCAAACAGAAGCCTTCCCCCCTTTGGACGTTTCTTGGAGCGATTCATGATCGAACCAAAAAAAGGCGACTGATTGTAACAGGTTTCGGAGTTAATGTAAAATCCAGGATGTTTTTTCAGGAGCGCCAACGCCAAATTGGTCTTTTCAAAATTTTGCCCTTGGCGTATGGAAGAAGTCGGTCCGAAATAATTCAAATCGTTTTCTTTCCATTTTTCAAAGTTTTGCTTAATACACGCTATTAAAAACTGCAATGATACTTGTCCACAAGTCGTTACCACTGGCTTATTTTCATTTCCAATAATCTTAAATTTCATCATGGTTCTGGCTGCAATTTCGTACTTTCGCCCAGGACCGAAAAGTCGCGTTGGACTGGAGTGTTTCAGAGAAATTATAGCTGTCCTTCCAAAGGTATCAACGTAGGACAGATTTACTTTGCTTGGTGTATTCTTCCTCGCACTTGTGAGCCATTTCTCAAAAGGAAACTTACTAAATTTTGAATTCTCAAGATTATGTGGTAAGCAGACGTCAATTTCTAAATTATCCAAATGATCAACTGGAATTTCTTCCACGTTTACAATCAATTTTTCGTTCTGATCATATTTCCCTCTTGGAATCAGAAATACGGGAATAGGAGATGTTCGTGAATTTGGATGTATGTACTTCAACAATGAAAACACCGAACATACTCAAAAAATACAAAATGTCGTCCTTTTTTTCGTTCAATTTTGCTGCAATTTTCATATTTTTGTTTGGAACAATAAATGTTCCATTAACAATGAGCAAATGATCGACATCGTGAAAATTAACGGACATGTCTGATTTTTCTTCATTTAGAACAGCGAAATTCGAACCCTTTCCTCCCTCAAAAACAATGTGAAAGGCCGTTTTATAATGTTGAAGTCTAAAATGGAATTCCAAATCGCATGGGAATTCTGCTTTCAATTCAAATTCTTCGATTTCAAACTTCATGAATGTTTTAGCCGTAAAATCTAACTTGGATAGCTGTACATTCACTTTCTGATTATCTCCAACAGTGCGGTAAAAGCGACATTGTCTAAAATCTTCTTTGAGACATTTAGTCCAGTCAGAATATTTGTATTTCTTGAAAATTCTTTCATTTTTGCCATCCAATCTGGTGACCTTTAATAGTAAATCAATTTCCAAGCAATTCTTGCATTCGGGATTTATATCATCAATATCAATAATCAATTCCCTGTGTTGCTCAAAATATCCTACAAAAACAGTTGAAACACCAAATGTACATTTGAGTTCCTGTTACTTCCTCTTGGGATTATGGATTATTTCAGCTTCGATGGGATTCTGTGCAGAATTCGGATCAATCTTTAAAATATTTTTACCGAAAATATTCAAATAATATTCTACTTTGGACATTTCTGATTCTTTTATAGCCACGACACACCATGATTTGTTCGGTAAGATGCACAAGTCGCCTATTTTTATCAAATATACACTGGGATCACATTTGAGGGCCGTATCGTATTCTCTTCCAGATAACCGGTCGTAATCCATTTTAGCGACTCTTTCGTCGCTGTATTTATCAAAGAATACATGAAAAATTCATCTCCACGCTTAAGCTTAAAGTGAAACTTCATAGGGAAAATGATTAAACAGAAAGGTTATTTAAAACTCAGTTATGTGCATTTTCGATAAAAAGTTAAATTAGTACTTTTTTAATAAAAAGAGTTAATATGAAACAAAGAAACAAAGAAAATAGTCTCACGAAACGAATTGTGGAACGCAAGAATCGATTTTGATAATCTCAAATGATTTCCGACTGAAATTATACCGGAGATTAGAAATATGAAATTCGCATATAATTTGAAATCGAAG